>JAWDGP010006299.1:415000-467500 GCA_033675545.1 Elysia crispata | reverse complement strand
TCTGTCTATCCATATCCATCTATCTATTATCTGTCTATCTTTCTGAGTATCTATATAAATTTATCTATGTCTAGCTGTCTGTCTATCCATCTGTCTATCCATATCCATCTATCTATTATCTGTCTATCTTTCTGAGTATCTATATAAACCTATCTATGTCTAGCTGTCTGTCCATCTGTCTATCCATATCCATCTATCTATTATCTGTCTATCTTTCTGAGTATCTATATGAATTTATCTATGTCTAGCTGTCTGTCTATCCATCTGTCTATCCATATCCATCTATCTATTATCTGTCTATCTTTCTGAGTATCTATATAAACCTATCTATGTCTAGCTGTCTGTCCATCTGTCTATCCATATCCATCTATCTATTATCTGTCTATCTTTCTGAGTATCTATATAAATTTATCTATGTCTAGCTGTCTGTCTATCTGTCTATCCATATCCATCTATCTATTATCTGTCTATCTTTCTGAGTATCTATATAAATTTATCTATGTCTAGCTGTCTGTCCATCAGTCTATCCATATCCATCTATCTATTATCTGTCTATCTTTCTGAGTATCTATATAAATTTATCTATGTCTAGCTGTCTGTCTATCCATCTGTCTATCCATATCCATCTATCTATTATCTGTCTATCTTTCTGAGTATCTATATAAATTTATCTATGTCTAGCTGTCTGTCTATCCATCTGTCTATCCATATCCATCTATCTATTATCTGTCTATCTTTCTGAGTATCTATATAAATTTATCTATGTCTAGCTGTCTGTCTATCCATCTGTCTATCCATATCCATCTATCTATTATCTGTCTATCTTTCTGAGTATCTATATAAACCTATCTATGTCTAGCTGTCTGTCCATCTGTCTATCCATATCCATCTATCTATTATCTGTCTATCTTTCTGAGTATCTATATAAATTTATCTATGTCTAGCTGTCTGTCTATCTGTCTATCCATATCCATCTATCTATTATCTGTCTATCTTTCTGAGTATCTATATAAATTTATCTATGTCTAGCTGTCTGTCCATCAGTCTATCCATATCCATCTATCTATTATCTGTCTATCTTTCTGAGTATCTATATAAATTTATCTATGTCTAGCTGTCTGTCTATCCATCTGTCTATCCATATCCATCTATCTATTATCTGTCTATCTTTCTGAGTATCTATATAAACCTATCTATGTCTAGCTGTCTGTCCATCTGTCTATCCATATCCATCTATCTATTATCTGTCTATCTTTCTGAGTATCTATATGAATTTATCTATGTCTAGCTGTCTGTCTATCCATCTGTCTATCCATATCCATCTATCTATTATCTGTCTATCTTTCTGAGTATCTATATAAACCTATCTATGTCTAGCTGTCTGTCCAGCTGTCTATCCATATCCATCTATCTATTATCTGTCTATCTTTCTGAGTATCTATATAAATTTATCTATGTCTAGCTGTCTGTCTATCTGTCTATCCATATCCATCTATCTATTATCTGTCTATCTTTCTGAGTATCTATATAAATTTATCTATGTCTAGCTGTCTGTCCATCTGTCTATCCATATCCATCTATCTATTATCTGTCTATCTTTCTGAGTATCTATATAAATTTATCTATGTCTAGCTGTCTGTCTATCTGTCTATCCATATCCATCTATCTATGATCTGTCTATCTTTCTGAGTATCTATATAAACTTATCTATGTCTAGCTGTCTGTCTATCCATCTGTCTATCCATATCCATCTATCTATTATCTGTCTATCTTTCTGAGTATCTATATAAATTTATCTATGTCTAGCTGTCTGTCTATCTGTCTATCCATATCCATCTATCTATTATCTGTCTATCTTTCTGAGTATCTATATAAACTTATCTATGTCTAGCTGTCTGTCTATCCATCTGTTTATCCATGTCCATCTATCTATTATCTGTCTATCTTTCTGAGTATCTATATAAATTTATCTATGTCTAGCTGTCTGTCCATCTGTCTATCCATATCCATCTATCTATTATCTGTCTATCTTTCTGAGTATCTATATAAATTTATCTATGTCTAGCTGTCTGTCTATCCATCTGTCTATCCATATCCATCTATCTATTATCTGTCTATCTTTCTGAGTATCTATATAAATTTATCTATGTCTAGCTGTCTGTCTATCCATCTGTCTATCCATATCCATCTATCTATTATCTGTCTATCTTTCTGAGTATCTATATAAATTTATCTATGTCTAGCTGTCTGTCTATCCATCTGTCTATCCATATCCATCTATCTATTATCTGTCTATCTTTCTGAGTATCTATATAAACCTATCTATGTCTAGCTGTCTATCCATCTGTCTATCCATATCCATCTATCTATTATCTGTCTATCTTTCTGAGTATCTATATAAATTTATCTATGTCTAGCTGTCTGTCTATCTGTCTATCCATATCCATCTATCTATTATCTGTCTATCTTTCTGAGTATCTATATAAATTTATCTATGTCTACCTGTCTGTCCATCAGTCTATCCATATCCATCTATCTATTATCTGTCTATCTTTCTGAGTATCTATATAAATTTATCTATGTCTAGCTGTCTGTCTATCCATCTGTCTATCCATATCCATCTATCTATTATCTGTCTATCTTTCTGAGTATCTATATAAACTTATCTATGTCTAGCTGTCTGTCTATCCATCTGTCTATCCATATCCATCTATCTATTTTCTGTCTATCTTTCTGAGTATCTATATAAATTTATCTATGTCTAGCTGTCAGTCTATCTGTCTATCCATATCCATCTATCTATTATCTGTCTATCTTTCTGAGTATCTATATAAACTTATCTATGTCTAGCTGTCTGTCTATCCATCTGTCTATCCATATCCATCTATCTATTATCTGTCTATCTTTCTGAGTATCTATATAAATTTATCTATGTCTAGCTGTCTGTCTATCTGTCTATCCATATCCATCTATCTATTATCTGTCTATCTTTCTGAGTATCTATATAAATTTATCTATGTCTAGCTGTCTGTCTATCTATCTGTCTATCCATATCCATCTATCTATTATCTGTCTATCTTTCTGAGTATCTATATAAACTTATCTATGTCTAGCTGTCTGTCTATCCATCTGTCTATCCATATCCATCTATCTATTATCTGTCTATCTTTCTGAGTATCTATATAAACTTATCTATGTCTAGCTGTCTGTCTATCCATCTGTCTATCCATATCCATCTATCTATTATCTGTCTATCTTTCTGAGTATCTATATAAACTTATCTATGTCTAGCTGTCTGTCCATCTGTCTTTCCATATCCATCTATCTATTATCTGTCTATCTTTCTGAGTATCTATATAAATTTATCTATGTCTAGCTGTCTGTCTATCCATCTGTCTATCCATATCCATCTATCTTTCCTTATCTATCTATCTATTATCTGTCTATCTGTTTATCCATATCCATCTATCTTTCTGAGTATCTATATAAATTTATCTATGTCTAGCTGTCTGTCCATCTGTCTATCCATATCCATCTATCTATTATCTGTGTATCTTTCTGAGTATCTATATAAACTTATCTATGTCTAGCTGTCTGTCTATCCATCTGTCTATCCATATCCATCTATCTATTATCTGTCTATCTTTCTGAGTATCTATATAAATTTATCTATGTCTAGCTGTCTGTCTATCTGTCTATCCATATCCATCTATCTATTATCTGTCTATCTTTCTGAGTATCTATATAAACTTATCTATGTCTAGCTGTCTGTCTATCCATCTGTCTATCCATATCCATCTATCTATTATCTGTCTATCTTTCTGAGTATCTATACAAATTTATCTATGTCTAGCTGTCTGTCCATCTGTCTATCCATATCATCTATCTTATCTGTCTATCCATATCCATCTATCTATTATCTGTCCATCTTTCTGAGTATCTATATAAACTTATCTATGTCTAGCTGTCTGTCCATCTGTCTATCCATATCCATCTATCTTTCCTTATCTATCTATCTATTATCTGTCTATCTGTTTATCCATATCCATCTATCTTTCTGAGTATCTATATAAACTTATCTATGTCTAGCTGTCTGTCTATCTGTCTTTCCATATCCATCTATCTATTATCTGTCTATCTTTCTGAGTATCTATATAAACTTATCTATGTCTAGCTGTCTGTCTATCTGTCGATCCATATCCATCTATCTATTATCTGTCTATCTTTCTGAGTATCTATATAAACTTATCTATGTCTAGCTGTCTGTCTATCTGTCTATCCATATCCATTTATCTATTATCTGTCTATCTTTCTGAGTATCTATATAAACTTATCTATGTCTAGCTGTCTGTCTATCTATCTGTCTATCCATATCCATCTATCTATTATCTGTCTATCTTTCTGAGTATCTATATAAACTTATCTATGTCTAGCTGTCTGTCTATCTATCTGTCTATCCATAGCCATCTATCTTTCCTTATCTATCTATCAATCAATCTATACCTATCCCTTAATCGAACGGGCCACAGGGGACATCGCATGGCATGATCACATCTTTGCCATTCTTTTTGTTCCGTCGCTTTTCTTACAGGTCTATTTAATCCTCATTCTGTTCACTCCAGTATGATATCTACGCGCCGCTTTTTTTTTTTTTTCTGTCTCTTTTTCTTTCCTATATGCTGTAATAGGGGAATAACTGCAAGTATGTATGCTCTTTTGACACAACGATAATTCCATACCACATAGACTTACAATATATTAATGAATTATATCTATTATAATATTTATAATAATTATGAGGCCCCACCCTTTTTATTCTGTCGGACGTTTTAAATATTGATAAAAGCAAAACTAAAACGAACCAGACCTAGATCTATACCTCCACCGAGATTTAAAGCTCAGCGCAGTATTCTTCAAGCTGTCACCGGAAACCTAACGTTCTACATCACTAACCTCTTATACGGATAATACTCTAATTACTAATTAATCTATCCAATTTACTTAAGTTTTCTCTTCCTGAACTCATTGGATTGTGTTCCGGAAACCAAAAGGGGGAAACAATATGGACTAATACGTGTATTACACAAATACATCTACGACTTCATATAAGAAGCAAATATCTACATGTTCAGGCGTGTCTTGCAACGCAAAATAATGTCTATATTCATGTATTTGTAGCATTCATGTAAGAAAAATATATAAGCGAATACGAATACAGCCTCATGAAAATAGCGGTAAAAAATACGGGTCAAAATGATCTGAAAGAAATATAGTGGCTGATATCCGATTTTTTTTTTTTTTTTTTTGGTCTTTCGAAGTTACCACGAGAAGCCAACTTCGTCCAGGCGTGTCCCCAGTGCGCTGACCATCATCAGAAAGTCCCCGGCACCTCGAAACGGCGACTTTGTCAACATAATCAATGGTGCAGAATAAACTTGTTATGAATAATAAAAAAAAGGAAATATTCATCGTGTAATTGTAACTTAAGATAATTATTAGGATGGGAAGAGAAGTAAAAGGCAAGAAAAAAGTATGAATATTAAAACTTCTACCACCACCACTGCTGCTGCTGCTGCTACTGCTGCTGCTACTACTACTACTACTACTGCTACTGCTACTACTACTACTACTACTACTACTACTACTACTACTACTACTACTACTACTACTACTACTACTACTACTACTCTACTACTACTACTACTACTACTACTACTACTACTACTACTACTACTACTACTACTACATCTACTACTACTACTACTACTACTACTACTACTACTACTACTACTACTACTACTTCTATTACTACTACTACTACTACTACTACTACTACTACTACTACTACTACTACTACTACTACTACTACTACTACTACTACTACTACTACTACCACTATATTGCTTCCACTACTGCTGCTGCTACTATGACTACTGCTGCTGCGACTAAACTACTTCTACCACTACTACTACTACTACTACTACTACTACTACTACTACTACTACTACTACTGCTGCTGCTGCTGCTACTACTACGACTACTGCTGCTGCTACTACTACTGCGAGAGAAAGACAGACAGAGAGAGAGAAAGAGAGAGAGCGAGGGAGAGAGATCGAGAGAAAGATTTTTTATGTATGATTATGTAACAAAGTCTACCGTACCTTTTTAAGCACATTTTACGGGACATTAAAATTTTAAATACTCGAACAGAATTAGGAGCAAAACCTTGTATGCAAATATTATAATTTTTCTTACTACGGCTCATGAATTCTTCTCCTGAGTGTGTAATGTCATTGAGTGCTGCATACATTTTTATCGAATAAAGCGAAATTAGTCGGAGCAGACTGTTAGAAACCATGATGGAGCGGTCCCGTGAAATAAACGTGTTAATATTTTCCTCTGCACCCAACTAATTCATCGAACAATCAGTAGGGAAAAGGGGGGGCACTGATATCACTTCCTATTGAGTCAAGTAGTACTCGACCTAATGCTTCTATATCTTTCTAGGTCTGGCACAAAACTCTCTCTCTCTCTCTCTCTCTCTCTCTCTCCCCCCCCCCCTCCCCCTTTTTTTTCTCCCCTGTCTGCCTTTACCAACCTGACAAATTCCTCTTTCTTACTTTCTATATCTCTTACACTTCCCCCCCCCCCTTTTTTTTTTCCCTTTCACACACGCACACACATAGTTTTTCGCCAAGTATTATCACATCATTTTGATCGTGGTTTTTGCTTCGCTGGCTTATGTAAATAGGAAAGAAAAGAAATGCAAAAACGTTATGAATTTGAGTGTGAATGAAAACTAGTTAATAATTGCGTGGAAGGCTTCTCAAAAATTAATCTCTATTGAAAGTTGGAACATATATATAACAACAACAACAACAACAACAACAACTAATTAAAAAAAAACCCTTCCATCTGAATAAGACTTGCGGGTTTTTTTTTAAAATTCCGAATCGAGTCAACAAAATGTAAGTAGGAAATTTACGAGACATCGTGGACGATCGGAAAATTTTAATGTGTTTATTAATTACAGACTTTGACATGAGCACACATACAGCATGACATGAGCACATACAGCATGACATGAGCATATGCAGCATAACATAAGCACATACAGCATGACATGAGCACACAAAGAGCATGACATGAGCACACACATCATAACATGAGCACATACAACATGACATGAACATATACAGCATGACATGATGACATATAGCTTAACATGAGCACGTACAGTATGGCATGATCATATACAGCATAACATGAGCACATACAGCATGACATAATGACATATAGCTTAACATGAGCACATACAGTATCGCATGAGCATATGCAGCATAACATAGCACATACAGCATGACATAATGACATATAGCTTAACATGAGCATATACAGCATAACATAAGCACATACAGCATGACATAATGACATGAGCACATACAGCATGACATAATGACATATAGCTTAACATGAGCACATACAGTATGGCATGAACATATATAACATAACATGAGCACATAACTGATACAGCATAACATGAGCACATAACTGATACAGCATAACATGAGCACATAACTGATACAGCATAACACGAGCACATAACTGATACAGCATAATATGAGCACATAACTGATAGAGCATAACATGAGCACATAACTGATACAGCATAACATGAGCACATAACTGATACAGCATAACATGAGCACATAGCTGGTACAGCATAACAGAGGCACATAACTGATACAGCATAACATGAGCACATAACTGATACAGCATAACATGAGCACATAACTGATACAGCATAACATGAGCACATAACTGATAGAGCATAACATGAGCACATAACTGATTCAGCATAACATGAGCACATAACAGATACAGCATAACATGAGCACATAACTGGTACAGCATAACAGCAGACGTTCTTCAAATCTCTAAAGATATTAAGTGATGTGAGACAGATCTAGCAGAATATGACTATCTGTCAGGATAAAGACTGTGGACTGTCGTAATGCGACATTGAAATAAAGTCTATTAAAAAAAAAATAGTCTAACCTAACCTTTCATTGTCCTGCGTTGTTTGGCTAAATAAGTTTGGTCAAATTATCATTTTTCCATTCTCGATTTGATTTTCGATTCCGTTACGGATACAAAAATGTTGTAGAGTTGGCTCCTTTATATATGAATTATGAAATGCCGGTATTTCTTTAAAGTACAGGCTTAGTTCATTTAAAATATTTAATTTTGTTGAAAAAAAAAGTTTAAGAATACCAAAATCGGCACATATATATTATTCTTCAAGGCCAAATTGACATTTTCTCAGATCTTTCTTAATTGGATATTGACCAATTGGTCCTTTTTCATCAACATTAAAAACAACAACAAAAAAAAAAAAACCTATAAAGTCCAGGTTTATTTCCTTCATATACGTACAAATCAACGAGACACACATGACTGATACTATGGCGCTAATTCTATATTTGTTGGAAGGCGTCATTATGTTACTATCGTTAAGGAGTTACAACAAAATAGGCCGAATTTCTAACGTACGTAGCACGTAGACTCTGATGTGTTATTTTTGGTGCTATCATTACAACTATGGAGTCTAACTGCGCTTGAAGGGGTTTTTATAAAAAAAAAAAAAAAACCAACATGACAGCCAATGTAATAATAATAATAATAATAATAATAATAATAATAATAATAATAATAATAATAATAATAATAATAATAATACAAAAAAAAAGTCAATCTATAAAACAAAACAAAAATAATCCTGTTAATACACACCTATAGATTCTTGGTGTTTGCTTGCAGCACAGAGACTCGTCTGGTGTGCTATGAGAAAGCTTTGTATCGTTAGATTTTGAGTCGTGAAATCTAAGACTGGGCGGCAAAGCAACTTTACGATCGTCGTAAACAGGCGATTTTGACCTGTATCAATAAACGTTTAAGAATTCTGCGACACATCATAGCCTTTGTCGAATGCATTAGTTTACTGTCGTCGAAAAGTAATTTTACGATTTTTTTTTTTTTTTGGTACGACTAGATCTATAATATTATGAGTAATCAGGTTAAAGCCATTGTTCACCAATATTGTGCAATAGAACCTCTCTATCAGTACTGCTTTATCCCGCGGCGGTTATTCTTTTATCAGTCTTGTGATTAATATGACATCAACTGGCAGGCAAACGGCATGAGCTAAGGCTCTGATGAAAATAATAGTAAGCCCACCAAGATGAGAGTCAGAACTTTCCATTGACGCACGAATGGGTGTGACATGAATGTAGATCTAGATCTAGGTGTAGCTGAAGCAGCCGATAAAAAACTGCCATCAAGTAGTCCTCTTCAGTCCTCGTGAGAGACGCAAGGTGGTCTGACACACAGATTTCTCTGAATTTTAATATTAACTTTCTGTTAATAATTTGATGAATAGGTCAATAATCGGATTGAAAAAAAAAACAACAGAGAGAGAGAGAGAGAGAGAGAGAGAGAGAGAGAGAGAGAGAGAGAGAGAGAGAGAGAGAGAGAGAGAGAGAGAGAGAGAGAGAGACTATTTCTACCACCACCACCACTACTACTACTACTACTACTACTACTACTACTACTACTACTACTACTACTACTACTACTACTACTACTACTACTTCTGCAACCTTCGCCGCCACTACTATTGCTGCTTCTATCACAACTACGACCAACATCAATTCTACTTGCCAGCCAAATTTAGGCACCCATCCCTTCTACCACTCCCTTTACGTCACATTCTTACTCCTTGAAGTTGAAACTGATAGTTGCAGCCGCAAAGTAGAGCAAACAGGACCTAATGTACTGCTGCAACTTGCAAAGTTACATCATGTCAACCCCCCCCCCTCCCTCCCTCCCTCCCTCTCTCCCTACCTCTCTCTCTCTCTCTCTTTGTCCTTGTCTGTCTGTCTCTTCCCCCTCCCCCCCCCCCCCCAAGACCCTTCTGTCAGCCAGCGAACCAAGGCCCTACTTTACCTCAATATTACCATCACAGCCTTTCTAGATAACAGATACGTCACGGTTTAGAGACATGTACAGGATCTTGTTCCCTAGATCTATATTCAGTATAAAACTGCGGCCAGTTCCCCACGCCAGCTTTCTAGCTCTCCTGACATCGCTCGACGCAAGCCACGAGATCAACACAACCAGTCCTTACTTTGGCCACGACTCGTTCTGAACTCTCTCGGTTCCTCTTCTTCCGCAGATTTTCACAGTTCCAGCCTCTTCTGTTCGTCGATGTGAGACTCGGTTCGAAAAAGAAAAAAAAAGACAGGAAAAAAACAAACAAACGAAAAGGAAATTGTGGCTATTGGTCGATTTTTTAAAGAGAAAGGAAGAAAAACAAAAAGGAAAAAAAAAAGAAAGGGAAGTCCAGTAGAGCAAGGTCAAACTAAGTTAATCTGCATATATCATCAGATACATTCATCACAGTCACCGTTGTTAATTCAATTTGAATACTAACAGGAAAAAAAAAAGAGTTTAGGGTCATAGTATTTATACCAGTCTTCACGGGCAGAAGTTAATGTCAATAGACAGAAAACACATTTTGCTCAATCGAGTGTATTTACTAGTGTGAGGCTTTAGATTCTAGTCAGATTTCTCGTCGAACGACCAACTCAACAAAGGCAGAATGTTCGGACTTAGAGCACTGTGCAGTGCGAGCAAGGTGGGACCCCACTCTTCGCCCCTGATACAGACATTGAAGGTGAGTAGGTCTTGTGGTTTTTATTATTATTTCAATAGATTTTGCTGCCTTGCTGATGAAGTAACGCATGTTGTTGATTGATCCCTGGATCTTGTATGTGCACTGAAAACTGCTCTAATAGTAGCTTTTAATCCTCGAAGACCCTCAGAACTTAGCTCTATCGAGTTGCTTGTTTCACTTTTCTTAATTAGCCTATATATTGTTTGATACAGCCCGTCCACAATAACGGAATTATGTCAAGGGTCTCCTCTACACCATTCCAACTCTGTCAGAGAGAGCAGGACTGAGTAGATCCAGTAACGACTAATTATATAACGGACCGCACCGTATTTAGACCTTTAGTCGGACGACCTTATCATTGTCAGATCAGACGAATTGCTGACTGAGATTAGTAGAGATCTATGAACCGAGCTAGCTCTAGATTGGTGGCATTTGGTCTCTGACAGCTTGCAGCCATTCACGGAACTTCAAATTTGAAAAGGACCGTGGAATTATCCTAGACAAAGTAATAGCCCACTCGATTTTGAAATAAGATTCGAACACGGGCCTTTTCATGAAGGCTACCAGGGACTGAGATTACCTCGTAACGTGCGTGATTCACTGGTCTAATTTTTATTTAGACAATGTTTTAGTACAGTGTGTTTCTTCTCTTACAACCCCGCGACATGTCTGTACATGGATTAACTCTCGTAAGATGTGTTGATTTCTCCAGTCCGATTGAGAGATCTGTATCTCAGATCTGATTGTAGCTTCCCTTAGCTCAGGCAGGGCAGGGCTAAACAGGTAAGACCCCTAGCTCGGTCATCGCCGCGGAGGTTGTGAGACAGGAGAAGTTGTTTCGTCTTGCTCACGAAGTAAGCCCCCGTCGGGCAACGCGGAGCTAACAGGCAAATTCAACTAGAATCATAAATAGACCTCACCTAACCTATCTCTTTTTAAAGTTTTGGCGTGTTCTCACGTATAAACGATACTTCCAATATTATATAAACGCTACTACCTAGATTCTGATCGTGAAGCATTCAGATCAACACGTGTATTGTTATCAGTACCACCTTGTAGTAGTACAATGTCCAGGGGTCACCAAGAACTAAGGTGAACTGCTGACGCATGCCTGCGAGTCGTATCTTTAACCGACGATCATATTACGACATCGAAATATGATCGAGTCGACAATAGTTTTAGGTTTTTCCACTTACGAAGAGGACGTCTTCTCACCAAAGCCATTTTTTTTTTTTTTTCGAACTTTGTCGTGGCTTTTGAAGTAGGGTGGAATGCTATCAGTACATCGTGTGGACTACTGAACTCGGCAAGGTGTCTGGTGATAACATACACTTACAGTTGTGTTATCTATGCTGGGCTTGTTTGTGTACGTGCGTCAGGGAGAGAAATATAGAAAGAGAGACACACAGAGAGAGAGAGAGAGAGAGAGAGAGAGAGAGAGAGAGAGAGAGAGAGAGAGAGAGAGAGAGAGAGAGAGAGAGAGAGAGAGAGAGAGAGCTCTCTTTGCTTCTCTCGATCGTCTATATTCTTTATAACCTTATTCTTGTGTGCCTCTGTATATGGGTGCCTCACCATTCTCCTTCTATCTATCTGGTTTATGTATCTATGTATTTATTCATCTCTCTCTCTCTCTCTATATATATATATATATATATATATATATATATATATATATACACATACACATATATGTATCTATCCATCCATCTATATATACATCTATCTGTCTATCCATCCATCCATCCATCTATCAATCTATACCTATCACTATCTCCATCTTTCTTCTTATTTCTCACTGCTTGTGTGCAACTCCTTTCTAGCACCAACATACCCCACCGTCAGCCTTTTCAAGGCATATCATTGTGCACATATGCTGATCCAATCTAGCAGATGAAATCAATACAAGCTGTTAATTTCACCTGCCAAAAAACACTGGGATGCTGAAGTTCAGCAAATTAATTACATGAAATGGTTATAAATTTAACTAAAATGTAAGATCTATACTCCGTATTGACAAGCTGTGTCTAACATACTATCACCTACCTCAAGGAAAGGAACCACCCTTTTGCCATGCTTGTGACTAGTGGTATTAGTCAAGCATAATGTATCAGATTAAAGAGAATATTTTCTATATAACTTTTTTGTGTGTGCCTGTAACAGCTTTTCATAGACTTTAACTACTTAAGGTTACAGAAAGGATCTCAGATATATGCAACAAATTTTAAAGCATGTTAGAACTCATTCTTAATTGATAAATTTTATACATTTATGTACAAATTATGAACTTTAAAAAAAATTTAAACAAAGCCCGATTATGCCCATGTCATCTGACGTCGGCCAACCCTCAAGACAAATTTGAGAATACTTGTCTAACGTCTAGGCTCTATCTGAATTGCAAAGTGAACGAAATACCCAGAAATAGTCAGTTATTACGTCCTCATTCATTGAGATTATGAAGCAATGAATCAAGAAGTAAATTTGAAAAAAAAAAATTAATGTCGTTTTTGACGTTTAGTTTAATCAGTTTCAAGATTGGGAAACATTGGTACTGCACTGAATTTTTTTTAGAGCGATTAACATACGGTAATCACTCATGATGGATGGGTTTTTGGGGCTCCTAAAATCTTGCAATAAATGAGGCAATGACTTTTCACGATGATAGATTCGACTACTTGAGATCGCAACTGACTTTGATTTTATCTGATAGAGCACAGTCCCAACCCGGAAGATAGGTGCATTTTTCTGTCCGTCAGTGCGTCCATTTCTGTGTCCTGCTGCTTTAATCCCTTCGCATGCTAATAAAGATATTTTTCAAGGGTTGATGGACTTCACTCTCTAGTTGACATTTATCATTATTTTTTTAATCAGACCATGTATTGCATGTCTAACTGGAGTCTCCGGCCTAGGGACTCAGCATAGCCAGATCATAGCCAGCTCGGAAAAGCTGTGTGACGGCCACAAATAAATATCTACTGTAGAAAAGCAAACAACTTAAACTGCATACTCTATCCTCAACAACTTTTTTTTCTTCTGTCTGTCACCATCCAGCAAGCCAGAGGCAGCATGCAGCATCTGCAGCAGTACCACCACCGTGCAGGAGGCGCCGATGACCACCGCCGCACCATCATCTCTGTAGCGCCTGCTGCGGATGTGAAACCAGCTCGCCTGGAGCCAGAGATGTTCTACAAGGCTGTGTGGGATCAGGGCATTCGGTTCTTCACTGGAGTCCCCGACTCAAGGCTTAAAGGTGGGGGATGTCTCTTTCTGTGGTTTACACCATCAATTCTATCAATGCTACGGATTTTTTTTTTCATTTTATTGGCTAATTTGTTCATTCCTTACTCATCCAGCTATCTTTTCCTTGAAAACATTACATTTACTCGTAATTTGTATTTGATAAAGAACCAGTCTCTAACTAAGCAACATCTTTTCCTGTACCCCTCCAGACTTTTGCGCATATGTGACCAACAACTCGGCCTCCCAGGATCACGTGATCACCTGTAATGAGGGCGCCGCCGTCGGCCTGGCCAGTGGCTATCACCTGGCATCTGGGAAAGTCCCCATGGTGTATCTTCAGGTTAGTAAGAAGGAAGATTGGTCTGTTCAAGAAGGAAGACTTTAGATATTAACACCAATGGTTTACTTCATGAACTGCAATAAATCGCCATGTCCTTTCAGATTTACTTAAAACAAATTCTATATTTTATAATCAGAGCAAACATTGCAAAAACCACCTTTGATTTTATCAAACATCACTGTTTAGTCACACAATTTCCATGTTAATCCATAATCAACATCTTAATATTTTTTTCCATTCCATTGAGTGTTTCACCAGATGGTGCTCTTTGAAACTGAATATCTCAGCTTCTATCAAACTTTTTTATTTTAATCCCACAAGTGCGGTGCGACAAACAACATACCAAAGTGGATTATTATGAATTTAAAAACTAATATTGTAAAACGCAAACATTTTTGTTTTAAATTCCTCATTTTAACTCACTGAGTGCATAAACACCCATATGTCAAAACATTTAGTGAAAGTGGCCGTTTTTTTAAAACAAATTCTGACTTTACTTTTCTGTTTTGATTGTGCAAGATGAGTCACTTTGAACAAGCTTTAAAATATGTCATTCAGGAAAGTGTAAGATAATTTTGTAGGAATGTGTATGATAGGAACAAATAGAGGTTGAAAAAAAAACCCCACACTGAACTGTTTGATTATGTTTCTGCATTTATTGCAGTGTGTTAATTTACTTTCATGTTTAAGTTTAGTAGGGGCATGATTTTCTATTGATAGTCTGGTCCTAATCTAATCTAGTGAATTAGTGTTGCCTTGGTCATATCGAAACCATTTTATCAGCCTTTCAAAAGTAAAAAATTAGTCAAGGGAAGAGTTTTCTTTTCTGTTCTTACTACTGGACTAAAAACTGTTGATTTCTGGTTTATAGTTTATTGACTTATAACTGGTACTTTAGCAGCATAATCACTATATTTTTTTACTAGGTTTATGAATTTCATTTGAAGATTGGAAGCAACCACTGAGATAAGATAAGTCCTTGTTTCTGCTAAAGATCCTTGCAAACAAACGATGGCAAGTTTGACATATATTTTGCTTTATGATTTTTGAAGATCTATGTGACGATATTTCTATTTAATAAAATGATAGAACAAAGCGACAAACCCTTTATAACTTTTGGTAAAATTAAATAATAAAATGTTTTGATAACATGGATTTGCTTGTCTCTCCTTGAATACAGAACTCTGGCCTTGGCAATATGGTAAACCCGCTGATGTCATTGGCAGCACCTTCGGTGTACAGCATCCCGATGCTACTTCTGATTGGCTGGCGTGGTGAGCCAGGGGTCAAGGACGAACCTCAGCACCTGGCTCAGGGAGCCATCACGGAGGAGATGTTAGGTAGGTTGGTCTGATCTGACGTGGATGATAAGCTCATAAAATTGTCTCTGGCAGAAAGATTGTCGCCATAAAGCACACTTATTAAGTCTTGAGTCACAGCCATAGAATCCACTTGTTTATTGTTGTGTAACATGATTTTTTTCTCTTTCTGTAGTACGTCTGCTCTGCTCTTATCACTGTCTTAAGCTGCTAGGGATAGATTAGACAGAGAGGGGCTTAATACATGTGTTTGAGTGTGTGTGTGTAAGATATATAGAGTGTGGGAGAGAAAGAGAGGGAGGGAGGAGGTTAGAATAGGTAAAAAGAGAGCAATGTGGTGCGTTACAGAAGGAATTGCCTGTTGTCACTACTTTCTACAGCCGCATCAATGCACTGTATGTCTAAAACACAGACACAGAAAGAGAATGGTTCAAGAAAAAAGTTGATTACAACCTAGACCTAAAACCTTCTCCTTATTTGCAGGGTATCAATGCACCTGAAACTGCTCAAAAAATTCAAACATTCTCTTGAAGAACAGGACTGGGTGCTTATAACAAAAGGCGTGTCAAAGTTAATGAGATATTGTTCTACTTAATCTTGCCTCAAGCTAAGAAATATCAAATTGCATATTAATCACTCTCTCGCCCATTGTTTATGCAATCGAAATTGGTATTTATTGAAACACATAAAAGTCAAAAAAAGGCATTTCTTGGCCTTGGTGATATTGAGGGAACGGTGTCACTTTCAGGAATTCGTATTTGGTCAAGATCTGTGTTTTTACCTGCTTTTTTTCTTTCTACGATGATAGCTAGATGGACAAAAAATGAATAAATTACAGCTTTCTATTTTTTTTTCTTATGAATGTACTCTCCCTGCCTAGTTTTTCTGTATATGACATGAAGGATAAGAATAAAAACCAAAATAAAAAAAGTCATAATTTTTTTTTTCATATTTGCATTCGAAAGAACATTATGATATCCTCTCCTGCCACCTATTACTCCAACTGGACTTTGAATTTCTTTCTTTTTTTTTCATTCCGTAGCATGTATGGGGATTCCTTGTGAAATTCTTCCAAAGGATGAGACTGAAATGCAAGAGGTGAGATTGATATTTTCATAAGCAAAATCTGTTGTTGTCAGTGTCTTTTTAATTTCTTCCACTACGGAGGTAATTGTGATTTTGTGGGAGTTCTAAAAGAAATTTTGGTGCATTTTGTAGTGTATTTCCTTCAGATGAGGATAAAATATTTTTTATTCCCTTATAACAGTATGAACTTATAAACATATTTGCGTTGATTGTTTTGTAACTAAAAGTAAACTTTTTTATAGCCTTTTCCTCTGTTCCTACTGATACCTTCAGTCAAATGAGTAATTGCTTATTCAAAAGGAGGATGGAGGGAAGGGGCAGAAGAAAGTACAGACAAACAGGAAGACAGCAAACAGATGTGAGGATTGAGCTAAATCTGCTTGGAGTGCTATCGTCAGTTGATAGGTTTTACCTAAATCCAGGTGCTCAATCAACTGAACACACCCAACAGCTCAAATAAAGCTAACCTCGTTTATACTTTCACAGCTTCTAGTACGAGCCACCAACCACTTTGAGACCAACAAGGCCCCGTACGCTGTGCTGGTGAAGACAGACACCTTCTCAAAATATTCCCTGCCACAGATAAAAGCTCCGTGAGTGCCACCATACAAATGAACTAGTTTTCTGAAACTTTTTATATTTTTTTTTTTATTGTTTTCTGCCAATGATTGGAACCCCTTTCCATGACAAGCATGGTTCTGTTTGTTGAGATAAAAAGTTATTTTTGTTGTTGCAAAAGAGGTAATGAAAAGGAGATGTGAGGTGTGACTTTTTCTGAGAATGTGGAGACCAGGAAATCAATAAGGACATCGCGCTTGGTAAAAGTATTGCTGATTACCTCCTCTTTGATTTACTTTGTAAACAAGATTGTTTAGCTCAATGTTTACAATTTTATGTTCTTGTTGAATCTATTTCTATTTTTGCCTCATGTTAGACAGAAAAATAATTTGCCCCAAAGCACACCACTGATATGATAGGATGAATTCATTGGCCAAATATGATTTTTTTTGTACAATTTAACTCTATGATTTCTGAAAAATAATATTTTCAAACAGTACTGTTGCAAGAGAAATTGTGAGTATCCATTTTCTCCCGTCTCCAGATTTCCTCTGACAAGAGAGGAGGCACTGGTCAAAGTCATTGATTGTCTGAACGACCAGGATGCAGTTGTTGGGTCAACAGGGATGTTGTCTCGTGAGCTTTTTGAGTACAGGTGAGGTCGTAATCATCAAATGCATGTTTGCTGTAGCAAATTTAATCTATTCTACTGAATGGAAATACTTCCAGAGACTAAATGATAAACGTATCATGAATTTTTATGTGTTTCTTTACATCCCCATTTCTTGAAGTAGTGAAAATATACTTCAATCAGCACAGCCATGATTTAAAAAAATCGTACCTAAAATTGTTCTAGGCATGTCTGAAGAAGATTGATAGTGTTAGTTGTAATCAATTAGCATGGCTTATGTTGTTTAAGATAGCCAGCTGCATAATGTCTTAAATGCCTGCAACACTATGTTCAAACAGTCAAGTAAGTCATAATATTACACAGAAAGAGAAGGAGACATATCAGGGCAGTATGTTAAACTGATCCACACATTCATAATTTAAAACCAAGTGACTTTTGAATGTTGTGGTTGTCAATCCTTGTTAATTTTCTTCCTTGTTAAAAGATTTCATCCACTTAATTGCTACAATGAAACTGAATCGTGTGTTAGGATGTTCAATGCGGACGAAAATTTGTGTACAATCTATTCAAGAATATATGATCACTGTGTAGAAAAAAAAATTTGCATTGCTGTATTGCTCAGAATGCTTGTGTTTATACAAAAAGGATGAAATTGAAATTATCGGAAGAAGCATAAGCACAAATATTTTAATTTCTTCTTCTCCCTTGATTAGAGTGTTGATGCAGATGGGTCACGCTAGAGACTTCCTCACGGTCGGATCCATGGGGCATGCGTCCTCCATTGCTTTGGGCATTGCCCTACAAAAACCAAACAAACAGGTAAACAGTGTACATTTTATTGTTTCTGAAAATGATCTTAAAAATTGTACAATTATCAGAACTCTATAAAATTAATTTCCATAAGAACATGCAAATTATTGGAACCTCCTGTTGATTTTGAGTTATTAAGCGCTAAGCCATTTGAAGCTTGCTCCAAAATATTGACAGTTTCTAGTCCACAGGGATATACCCCAGAGTTTTTTTATGTGATTCTTTCTTCATCTTGCAGTTTTCAAAATGAGCCAATTTTATTTGATTTGCGATATGACTTGCCTTCTACATGCACTTCTTATGAGGTGCATTTTGCTCCTTACGTCTTTTTTAAATTAGGTGATATATGTATCCTGAATTATGGTTTTTGAACAATATTTTTATTAATTTTGACCAGCAATTGGAAGGCTAAAACGTACTCTTCCTATTGATTATACCAAAAAAACTATTCATTGTTTTATTTTTTAAACATCACTATTCATGATACTGACAGATTCCCTTTGATATTCCAGCTCTTTTTTTTTTTAGATTGAAGCAAGTCACTGCTTTCCTTTATCTCATCATGTGATTATTCTTGTACTGTTTTTTTTAACCAGGTGTTTTGTCTGGATGGAGATGGCGCCGTCCTCATGCATATGGGCGCCATGGCAACCATAGGCCAGCAGGGACCTAGCAACTTTAAGCACATCATTTTCAACAACGGTGCTCATGATTCTGTGGGTGGACAACCAACAGAAGCTGGAAACCATGAAAACTTCGACTTCTGTGGCATTGCTCGCTCATGTGGCTACAAAGAGGTGAGTGGGACTTGATCTCTTTAAGAATGGTTTGTGATATAAGATTTACCCAAGTCTGTTAAGTGCCTGTGTTATCATTTTTTGTCAACCAAATAAAGTAGGGAATAGTGCATAATAAAATTTCTCATAGGAATGTGTGAACGAGAAAGTGTCGATCATAATTTTGCAAGGAAAAAAAAAGTGAATTCACATTTAACAAATTATGCAGATGTGAAAAAAAGAGTGCTTGTAGTTTACACTGAAAAAACAAAATAAAACTAAAATAAAACCTTTTGATTAAGGTGCACAACAGATATGTATTTTTCTGTCTCTACAATCATCTCTCTGTTAAATCTCATGCAGGCTATGGTGGGCTCAACCCCGGAGGAGATAGAGGAGAAAGTACGTCACCTTCACAAGGCTCAAGGACCAGTCCTTCTGGAGCTCAAGGTCAAACTAGGATCTCGCAGTGATCTCGGCCGACCAACCAGGACAACTCTTGAGAACAAAATGGATTTCATGGAATTCCTGGAAGCTTAATGATGTTCTTATCCTCAAATTTTGCTAATAATAGGAGTGAATATCTTGATAGCCTTTGTAAGTTAAATGGAAAGAAATTTAAATTTAGGCAAAAGTCCTGTCATAATAATGTAAAGACACAAGTTTCTGTACGAAAGAAAAAAAAGTCATTCCTACAAATTTGACTCAGATTTTTGTTGGGCCGTGCAAAGTTGACCCGGGAGTGAACTTGTCGTTCGTATAATTTGACCTTCATGGCGATTTTAGCTGGAACTTTTCCAAACAAAATTCTGAAACTTTGTACTTTTTACCCTATTCAGTGTGTAATTTTCATACACACAATTATACATGTATTGTTTTCACTCATTATATTTGTGCTATTTGGTACATTTAACCTCTCAACCTTTATGTAAATTGTCATCCAAACTGCCTTAACATCAATGGTTGTCATTTGAATGTCATTTTCTCGTCCATTCTATTTATTTATTTTGTTTTTAAAAGTGAGGTAGTAAGGCTAGAGGAGCAGATATGGTTGAAATTGGCTGTCAATGGTGAGCAACCTGTCTCTGAATTGCATTGTGATTGAGGAAGACTGTGGATAACATTACAAGGAAAACTTCAGACAATACGATCAGCATCGCTGCAAAGACTGAAGAAATCACAAATGTAACGACTTACGTTGATTTGCTCCAAGACTGATTTTATGAGTAATTTATTATTGATTTATTTATTTCAGTCCAGCTTTCTCATATCTCCACAAAATTTCATTCAGTTTGGGGTTAGATTAATCCAGATTTGGAGTTGTAGAGTCCCTGTGTCATATAGAGTCATGACTATACGATACTTTGAACAAGTTTTAACAGCCCATTTCAAAGGCTTTATTATACGTCAAAAGAGATTAGAAGATATGAACTTGCAGGCCACTAACCATCCACTCCCCCCCCCCCCCCCCCCCTTTTTGGTGTAGGTCACATCAGTTGCTATGATATTTTTATGTTAATATTTGTTTGATATTATGACTCTATTCTCTGGTCACTAGCGTTGATAATGTTCTGTGCGATATGATTATACTGAATATATGATGGTGCATAGTGTGATCATTCAGAAAATTGGAGAGGGTACTGTGTTGTCCTAAGTGTTTGATGGGGGGTATGTCATTCATCGCTTAATATCACAACTTTAACCTTTAAGGGGATGATCGCTGTCTGCTTATTCGTAGGTCAGTGAGACTGTTTTCCTCTAGCACATTCATTTATGCCATCATTTTAATACCTTCCCATTTGAACAAGCTCGTTACCTGAATCTCAAAAAAGAGAGCTAGACTATATAACAGTTTTCTCAGGAATTCCTTCAGTTTGGCACATGTCAACTCAACAGTTCTCAGACATGAATATGTTTTACCTGTCGGCTGTATATTGTTTTAGATTGTTGTTGTTTTTTTAAATTAATTCCTTTTATGTTACTTAAAATTCCCAGTGTAAATGAACATGTTATCTTGGACAAGGGTGTTTTCTTATTATTTGATGATATTGTTATGATGACCTTTTTTGTTGTTGATATAATTTATTGACTTGTTTTCTCCTTCTTACTTACTTTAGAGTATGTGTCAGGATAATACAGAGTATACAAACAGGGTAGAACAAGGTAGTGTTGTACAATTGTCTAAAAACGTTCTCATGAATGTTTTTTAATAGGAACAATTTTAGATAAATTATTGAAATGAACCAAAACCTATGTTGTCAAATTAGAAAATTATGGAGTTCACTTAAAATTCTTATTTATCTGGTGTTCCGTCCATTCCATACTCAAGAGAATTCTTCATGTGTTTTTCAAGCTTGCCTGCTTTTACTTAGGGTAAAACTGCTCAGAAATTTTTGTGCTGTAAACTACTTTTTCCCCATCTTAATTTATGTTATGTTCAAATCATGATCTCCAGAAAGGAGTGAAAAAAAAAAGAAGAACTAGGTTATAATCAAATCACCATAGATGCATCTAATTTTTTACCCATCAATGCAAGAAATGAGGCACTCCGTTATTTTACTTAATTTCCATTGGCATAAAGTAGGGGACAAAACAATCCTCATCAGATATCTCTACCTTTTCATAATATTATGGCAGCTTTCTTCATTACAAAGATACACACAGCTCCTTATTCTAATTTTTCCTCTCTTGAGTCCATTACAGCTGAATTAATTAAGATCTAGTTTTGTGACTAAGTAGTGGTGAGGAATTTTGTTTTATTTTTTTTCATACCCAAGTGATTAAGGAGAGAAAAAATATATATTGCATAGAGAGCGCAAGACACTGATAGTGGATTTCATTTGATTTAGTCAGTACTTGGTCTATGGTGCTGTGGGTACAAGATAGTTTTGTGTGATATTAAGCCACTCAATTTCATTAATTCTCATACTTGGTTCTAGTTTTTGTTATTGCCACAGGGCAAAGGAAAGAAACCTAGGTGTGAAATTTTAAAGTTTGTAACAGCTTCTATCTTGGAAAACAGAGGGTTGCTTTAATTTTTCCCCCCCCCTTTTTTTTTTTTTTTGGTTATAAAAGCTTCAGTGAAGAAAGACAATTTTTGGAGTGATGGCAAACAGAATTTCCAAATTTTTTTTTGATTCAGGTTGATTGGAATTGTTCTTGAATATGTTTTATCCTTTCACCTTCAAAAGCTGCGAATTGAATGGTTTGTAACTTGTTCAATTTGTCTTAAACACACACACTCACACTTTCTCTCATAGCTGCTGGAGATTTGAAATTCTTATGGTTACATTTTATAGGAGATATCTCTATGTTTGCTTTGTAATGTTAATTTCATTGTTAATTGTAGCTTTATTCCCTTACACTAATATTCCATCTGCAAATTCTAGTTTTATCTGTTTCTAAGTCACCTTTCAAACTACATTCTTATTGATGTTGTTTTATAATCATATCAATATGACTGTTTTTTTCAATCACTATTATCATGGCTGTATCTGTTTTTTTCAATCACAATTATCATGGCTGTATCTGTTTTTTTCCTCTTCTTCAACTTCTTTTTCATTCTTAGTCATAATATTATTATGATCAACTGAATCAGCATTATTGTTAAGATTTACTGCGATCATTAGTTATTATTATCATAGTTGTTGTTACCGATATTGCTGTTACTATCATCATCACCATTATTTATTGACTTATTGATTTTCTGTTTTATAATTAGTTATTGCAAATGCAAAATTTCTATTACCGTTTCTACTTTTTCCTCTTCCTCTTTTTCACCATTTATTTGCATTCAACAAATAAGAGCATCTGGTTTGTTGCTTTCCTTTTTTTTTTAATTCTTACTTTTTTTTTCTTTTTCAATGATTGTGCTTATGAACTAAAAGTAATAACAATATTGCATGATATCATTCTAAAAATGGTAGAAAATACTGTTCTGAAAGTAAATTTTTAATTTGTATTTTGTAATTCTGTGTGCTTTAAATCTTAGTAGCAAAGACTTGTTATAATTATACAGGTTATATTTGTTCCTTTCTCTGTAAACCTGTGTTAATCTTTTAAAACTTCTATAGAAAAGTCTTTAAACTGCCGGTGATTTTTCTTCTTCTTCTGTGTTTTTTTTTATATTTGATTTACAGGTTTTGGAACTCTGTGATTATGATTTGATTTTTAATTTTTTTTATAATCAAATAAATTCGCTGGAGATGGCGGTGCTTAAGTTTTGATATAAAAAGTTTCAAAAGAAGCCATGAAAACTACCATCAGTGCTGCTCAAGAAACAGATCGTGAGTTTCTATGACAATTTATGTCATCCATTGAGAAAGCCAAGCATAGCATTCTTTAAAACTGCTTCATCGTTTTAATCATTACAAAAAATTATTGTTGGTTTGTAGAGATCAATGACAGTTTTAAGGATATCAATGAGACGTGGGTTCCTTGAAATCATGGCTTGAGAATTAGAAAAGTAAATTTTTGTTGAACGCTTTTGTTGGTTGAAGGCTGTGCTTTTTCTGTGCATCTTTTCCACTATTTTTTTTTAAACTTGATTTTTGTTTTAGTCTTGTGATAAAAAGGAATGTTTTGATTCAATTATACTCTCATTCTCAGCTCACCTTTTAAACATTCTTTTGTTTACCCTTGCAATGCAAGTTTATAATAAGTAAAGATGCCTTTCCTTGCCACGCAGGAAACATCTGAACCGCTACAGTGTTGCCCATGTTAAAAATGTTCCGGCTTTTATTTTTAACCTTGAACTTAAGAGTTTAAGGATTAAAAGAAACTGTTGAGTCCTCTGATATTGTAGAATTAGGCAATTACCTACTTAAGCTAAAAGAAATACAGAAACATAATTAAATATAATAAATTATACTTTGCTGTAGCATGTATACTAGACGGTTGGTTTTTTTTGTTTGAAGATTAGCCATTCTTGCCATAGCGATTGTATATTTTATTTAATTTTATTTCATATATTGCATCATTCTGTTATTCTTTTATTCTGATCTGGACCTACCAAGTATTTTAATGTTATCTAATATTGCTAATCAAGTAATTTATATGTCTTGAAAAATTACAATTAAAAAAAAAAAATTGACGTAAGCACCTCTCATTTGTAATGAAGCAAGGGCTTTAGATAAAATGAAGTTTGTCTGACTCCCTATGTTAAGCTCTTTTATTCTCTCACTTGGTGTTGATGCTAAAATTGTCAAGTGAAATAAAAAAATAGTCAAACTTCAGTGGCGAAAATAAAATTAACCATTGTTTCTCAGAAAATCTTTTTAACCTTGTCATGAAAAAATACAAAATTGCTTTAGATACATTTTTCATATTCCTGTTTTTTTTTCTCTTGTTGTATAATGATCTTTATTTAAGGCCAGTAAAAATTCTCGCACAAAATGTGTCAACAATTTTTGTTTTAACAATTTGGAACTTTATGATTTTGTAGAATAGCTTTATATTTTTACCATAATTGAAAAAAAAAATACTTTGTTGGTTATTCCTCCTTCTGGGAAAAACAAATTTGACAAATTTCTTTTCACAGCTGCATGAAAAGTCATACTGTAGAATGTGTCTGTAAAACATATACAAACTAAACATTTTAAAATAGTTACCAAAGCTCAAGGAACAAAGTAGGCTTAAAATACAACAGTAATGAGACAAAATCCATCTGTGTAATTGAGACGGCTTAGATTCATTCACATCAGCAGCTTTGTTATGTATGTAACTGAACAAGATTTTTGATTCGTTATTTGGACCGTCACTGTTGTGTGAACAAACATCCTCTTAACAAAGTTAGAGAGGAATGCCGGACTTGTTCATTTTTATTCAATGATGTCTTCACCATTTTTTTTTAAATTCAGATTTATTTGTTGTTAATTGTATAAAACAGATTTTCTTGTCACTTAAGATTTTGAAGTAACTTGAACATTTGTTGCTGTTAGCCTATTAACTTCATATTGAAGTCCTTTCTCACAAAAACTTTTTGTAATCTTAATGTTGCAAAATTTTCTGTTTTTTGCTGAAGTTATTTTTTTCCTCACCCTATTTTAGTACATGTATGATCACATTGTATCAAATGCTATTATGCAACTAACTGTACAATTTACTAAAACTAATTTTTTTATCAACAGGTGGATGTCTTTTGATGTCTTTGCTTTGCTCTTTTCTTCTTCTGTGTATTTTATCTTGAGTAGCCACGGAGACCTGTTTAGCATAAACATAGTTTTGTCGTGGGACTGGCAAATTAACTTGTATAAATTGGTTATTGAGTTACATTAATATATTGAAATTTTGCTGTTGCTTCAGTCTTATGGCATAATAGGTATATTCTTATTTGCTTTGCTGCTGTTCACTTTACGCTTTTAGAGCTCTGACATTTGTAAACTTCTATTTCAGTTGAGAAGGGAGATACAGTTTTCCTGTGATTCACCGGTTTTCGAGAATAATCTTTTGTATTTTTCTAATGATTGAAGGTGAAGCATTAACTCTACTTTTCCTATGAAGGTTTGAAGCTGGGGATGATTCATACATTTTACATGTAATTTCGTCCAAGCAAAGGTGTTTGCATGATTAGCCTTAAGTATTGACAAGTCCCTTAGAAATTTACAAGAAAAGAGTTTTCATTGGCGTCAGTTATAGTTATTATTTGATTGTTTGCGGTAAGCACTCAAAGCTTATTTGTATGATATCAGAAAATGGATAATTTACTTTTGCAATCTATTCAAAGATCCTTCAGCACTCTCGCTTCTTAATCTTAGACTAGAGGATCACTATCTTGTTGAAATTCATAGCTTTCCATTTTGTTGTATGTACATAAAAATTAGGATAAAACAATCTATAAATAGATTGGGATTGTACTAAATTTGCTACCTTTTTAATTAAGCACAGAGAAAAGAAAAAAATAAACAAGATCGTTTTCACTTATAAAATCCCCTGAACTTCAGCAGAATAGATCTGATGTTCCTTGAATTGAACTGTTTTTTTTTTCCCTTAAGCAAATTGTAGTCTAAGGATCTATGACACCCGTTTTAAAACTTTCCTTATTAGTTATATCATCCTAGCTGTTTCAATATTTCATGGGATCCTCATTGTATAAATGTTTGTACATAAGCATATTCTCAGTGAAAGGGGCTTTCCAGATAAGCTCAAAATAATAAAATAAAAAAAATTTAAAAAATTAAAAACCATACAGTTGAACCTTTGACTATTATTGTATGGACACTGAGCCTAGCTGAGCCACTCTTTGAACATATGAAAGATCTGATCAATGTAACATCTGTTTCAGGTATGAGCTAAGTTGTAGTACACCGGAAGTTGTCAGTTATCATTAACATACAAGTATATTGTCACCAATCTTTTGTTTCAACTGCAACCCTCTTCCCATAAAGACCCCCTAAATTTAATTTAATTCGAGTCCATGTAAGATGTTTAATGTTCATAATTTGAAATACATGAAGCGACACTTTCTGTAAGTTCTGAAACATTTAGAATACTTACAAAATTTGATAAAGGGTTTCCTACATGAAAAAAAAAACCATGATCATTCTGTATTTGGGATTTTAACTTTTTAATAAACATCTGAGATTAATATGAATGATCTGAAATGAATAATATTGGATAGATCTAAGTAAGATCCAGGATTTTTTGAAATTATGAAAAAAAATAGTACAAATATTAACTTCAGTGGCTTGGCAAGTGTCTTTTGATAATTTCTATGTGATTAATTTTTCTTGTTAAAAATGTTTGCTGCCTAGACCTCAATCTTGAAGTTGAATACCAAATTTCCCAGACTTTTTTTCTGCTTTTGTTAGGTAATAAGGACTTAGTCCATAAGCTGTGTACTTAAATTTTGGGTTTGTCCAAAATCACATTCCAACCTAATCTTTTGAGATATTACTTTTGACCAATTGAATTTTTTTTTCAATAATTTGAATCATTTACCCTGCACACATGTGCACCAGTTCATAAAAATTTTGAAGAAATCACTAGTATTCTGTCAAGCCAAGGTGCATTTATTCATTTACCTGCATTGGTATCGAATAAACTTGCACACAAATCAATGAAAATCGTAAAATGCATTTTATGCATTTTATATGTTTGAATATTTGGCATTTTTTGAAACAAATTTGGTAGTGTATTGTCATTTTAAAAAAATCTACCGTTCTTCAACTGTTTTATCTTACTAATATTAGTTATTAGTTTTATTGAGTCAAGTTCAAGAAGCAGAAAAAAAAAAGAAGGGAAACAGTATTCTCAAACGTGTGGCTTAGTATTTCTAGTATTAATATAGATAACTCATTGTACAATTTGTATTACATGTATTATTATCCATTTCAATATTGTTTTTGTACTGTGAAATATGTCTCCTTGCCTAATGATTGTTGGGGCCAGACGTTGAGAAATTTTCCTGGTCATGAGTGCTATCTGTTCTATGGGGAAAAAACAAGTGGTTCCTAAAAAAACCAATCCATGATTTAATGAGTGTGCGTGTGACAATTTATAACAAGACACGCTTGCAATGCAACATTGTGCTGTTATAATGAATTTAAATTTATGTAATTATCAGCCACTCAAGGCTTACAAAGTGAATCTTATTTTGCCGATGATTTCAATTGCTTTGTCCAACTCTATGACTTTGTATGTAACATTGTAGCCTTATCAGATAAGTACTAGAACTTTATGATATAATAAAATTATAAGACACCTAAGAGCCAATATTTCATGATTGGTAATGAAAGCTGCTGATGTTTATTCCCAGGGACAGGGCAGTGCAGCATGAAGGCTGTACATTCATAATTACACTGATTCTGATCCGTTTTATAATCCTTTGACAGTGTGGGGACAAAAAAGTGAATAAAACAACTTTGAAAGACAAAACAAAAAAAAACTTTTTCTTTTACATTTCCTGAAACTGCTTGTGTGTATTTACTTAAACTAAAAGTTTGATATATATATATTTCCTCAATTTTGTATTAAAAAAAAAATTCTCTTTCTCTTTATATCATTGTTGCTACCAAAAGACACTATAGGCCTTACACTCATGTATTTACTCTTTGGCAGACTTTCACTATGCAAGTATGAAAGCAACCTTCTAAAATCTCGCTGTGTTTAAAAAAAAGCAAATATCACGATTCAATTTTGCAATTCCTGAGTTTTTTAAAACACATACTCGAGGCCCCCCCCCCAAGCATTTTACAGAAGTGGACCATGCCGAATGATTAAATCAAGGCTATTGTCTATGTCAGCATCAAATCACTTAGCTTACAATATTTTGTTATTAAAGAGTTGATCAATTTTCGATCCCTAAATTACAAAGTATACTATCTCTTGATGTTAAATAGCAAAATTCATCTTTTGCATGATCTTCATGAATATCAAGTCATTTCACTACAAAAAGCACAGACAAAACTTAATTTCATCAACAGAAACGAATGAGAGTGTATTTGTTTATTTATAAAAACACAAAATCAATAAGTGACACTCATTTCAAGTCAGCAAACTGCTGAAAAATAATGACCAAAAACTACAAGTAATCAAATGTTTTATAATTCTTCCCATTCCTCTTTCTTTCTTTCTTTTGTTCCCAACCACGTCGCAAATTGCAAGTGATGCACCACTCAAGAATAGCATAAAGTAATGCTATATTTACCACACAACATTCATCCCATTTAAACATGACATCAATCTTTTCTAGACAGCACAGCCACATGCAGACCTGATCTCATACACAAAAAACACAACATGGCTTCATAATGACTCATGAAAATTTAAATAGTTCGAACTTGACAAACAAAATACTTAGAGCATAACACTTTGCTAACTGTGCACTTCTCATAAATTCTAATACATTAATTTTCAAAGAGTATCTTTAAGATTGATATTTTCTGACACAATCGTCTGTATATAAAAGGTTTTTTCTCTAGCTTTTTCTTCAAGTATCTCAAGATAATATTTCTATATAATTTTCCTCACAGAATATTAAAACAAAACACATAAAAAAAAAAAAAAAGAAAAGCAGAAGTTTTAATCAAGTTTCTGCATCATAGTCTGGATTTTTCCGCAAAATGACAAAGCCTTCCATAATAGGTGTCAGCGGTAGATCTGAAAAAAAAAAACTGTTAAGGGAAAAAAACTTTTTGACATGGACAACAATTTTTTTTTTAAAGTTTCTTCAAAATAAGATACGCCAAAAACTGGATACTAAAACAAAAATATTAACATGCCAGCTCCCTTTGAGAATCATACTTGTTTGGATGGAAAATATTGACAACACATTATATAACATCATGATTACATGTTCAACCATGAAGAGTGATGAATATATCTCTCAAAACACGTAGGACTAGGAGTGATATCAGAGATGAGAACTAGATGCAAAATTTTTTATTGAACTTTCTTTAAAATCGGTCAATGCGAGCGGTGTAGACAGAAGCATTTCTCTCTCTCTCTAAACTAAAACAAAATTTGATTGAACACAGAGCCATGAATGTGGAATGTTTTTCTCTTCTGTGCTTAGACAAAGAGGTTGAACGACCTGTAACCCATCTTCAACTGTGTCCCCCAAATGTTACTGCTTTCTGTGTTTTACTGGCTCAACTGAGGCACCATAAAGGTTTACTGATCGTAGTTTAATGAAGGCATATATTCCAGCTTCCATACTGAGTGCTACTCTCCTCATCTTTATCTTTTCTTAAGACATTTGAGCTGAACACGATCTATATTGGTTAGGTCTAAAACTTCTCATTAGGCCCCACCTGGCCGTGTAAAATTATAATAGTCTAATATTTTCAACAGTTTCATTTTGTCCTTGCAGTAATGATAGTAGAAGAGGAATGTGATGTAGAAAAAAATCTTCATAATCCATTAAACGTATTAAGTGATCAGTATTTCTGTAAAAGTGGTTTAAGAAATACACAGTATAAAAATGGAAGGTACTGTAATGAAGTTTTTAAATTGAAATTAAAAATTAGATGGACTGTTTCTAAAAACCCAATTTCAATAGAGAAAGCAGATACTTTTTATGTCCTTAACCTAAATAAATATTGAACAAAAAGATCTAAAATGCAGGGTCATGCATTGCAAGCCACTTATTTTCCAACAATGTACGATGTAAAGAAGTTTATCTCATTTAAAGCTTCTCAGACACTTAGTGCAGAACAATTTTGTATGTCTGTTATGGAAGGGGAAGAAACAAGGTGAAAAATATAGGTTAAAACAAAGAACTCTAATTTATAGCTGTACCCTAATGCTTCCTCCATAGTGAATATTGCATTCTTTTAAGGTGACAAAAAAATTTAAGTATAATTGCTAAACAGCCCTATATATATATATAAGTTCCTTCACTAAGCATTCAAAAGATAAGATTTGAAAAAAAAAAACCTACCTCATTCAAAGGCTTTAAGCAATATGATATCTAAGCAATTGACCAACACATTCCTAACAAAAAAAGGAAGATCTTTCTCATGCTGCAACTTTCTTGAATCACTTACCACATGTTCAGTAAGGCTGAGACACACACACAAAAAAAAGATAGAACAGTGATATTGGGAGATGAATAAAGGATACATTCTTCAGTGGCCAGCTCTGCCCTCTCTCCATATGCTAACAGCACTGGGGTTGTGTGTGTCTGAAATCCTGTGATTGTCTTGGGTTTACCTGCCTGCCCTACCACATCAACCGCCTGAGAGGAGAACAAATTGAAAAAAATTTGCAGACAAGTTTAAAAAAAAAAAAACAAGGCGTATGCGTATATAAATATGTAACAGAAGCTTTAAGTTTACCTCTTTTATTTTTAGTTTAAATAGGCAGGTTATAAATTTTGAGATTTCATATCTGCTTAAATTGACTGGCACTTTTCGAACAAGGTGAAGATGATCTAACAAGTTTAGATGTAATATTGAGTGAATGTTTAATAATTTTTTGATGAAATTCCCAGCAAACTATTTTAACTCCTCCTAATCTTCAAGGATCCAACTTGATTTATCTGTAAAAATTGGCAGACCAGCTTGAAAATTTGCCTCCTCTCAAAATGTGAGAAAATAGCAAATAAAAAAAAAAAGGGGAAATCCCTTCTATACAAGGAAAGATTTGAATGGAATTATAAGCGGCCAGACTATGTAACACCCAAAATAATTGTCTAATATTAAGAAGTTTTCTGCATGGCAATTTGCGAAAAAGAATAACTTTGTGAGCTGGGCATATGTGTAACCTGTTCGTACACCTAGGTTCAAATTCTATCTTAGTTTTTAACACAATCTTCCAATGTGATTGATTAAAGTGTAGATAACTCACCTGTCCAACTCTAACTGTTGTAGGCAGAGGTCTGAGCTGCTCGTCGAAGGTGACCAGCATGCGGGGTTGCATTGCAGACACTAGGTTGTACAGCATGTAATGAGACTTGCCGATGATAACTAGGGAAAAAATAGAAAAGAATAGGGAAAAGTAGTGAAACATCTTGGTCTTTCCTATGAGAGTGCAAGTAATTTTAAATAACTTTTTCCTGATGATCATGTAATACCTATGCCTATAGCTCAAGCTGGCAGTATGATAAAAAAATATAATCTATTCTTGTCAAATCACAATCTTGAGCCTATGTATCACTTTTCAGAGCACTGAAGATGTTTACCTCTTATATTTCACTTTAAAAAAATTACACTGTAAAGTGTAAAAGTTAAGGTCCACCAAAGAGAACACCTCTATATTGGAGACAGGTAGGAAAATTACTAATTTTTTACTCCAAAGTCTTTTGCTCAGAAAATTTCCAAACCTGTTGTCTTTAGATTTTGAGCCTAACTGATACATCAAAGGATCAGCTTCTTGTCACATAAATTGTCCTTAGATTTCAGATTGAATGTAATTGAAAATCTCATTTCGATCATCTATTTAACTTTTTTTCTTGGGGAAGAAAAAACAGACAATATTTCGGCACTAAAGATCATCTTGAAGTAAACTTTTTTAAATCAAGAAAGTCAGATTTCCAATTTTTCTAACCTTTCTTTGTGATTGACCGCACTTTTTCTTCACATAAAAGCATAAATGTCTAAACATGTTGACGCTGAACTTAAAGAGGGAAACTCAAAACTATGACATCACAAACTTGATTAGATCAGAATATCCAATAGGGTTGAAGATTTCCATCTTACACATTCGCAATACACAAAATACACTTCAATTGCATTTGTAAATAACCCTTCTTACTGTTTTTGACATCAAGACATGACACCAATACAGCTAATAGCCCTGCTACAGCCACAGGGGACATAAGCATGCGATCACTGTGGTATGGGCTTAGTGTTAGTGTCCCCTTGCCCAAGTGTGTCAAGCCCTGTGCTAGCCGCACCATGAACAGGTTATTAGGATCTTTGGCGTGGTACACAGCCAGCTGCCGCAACATGGCCGCAAGACGAGCATTGTTTGTGCCTAAAAAAACAGATAAAAAGCTCAAATAAAATATAAGTAAAGTATTCTTTTTTTAAATACCTCTTTGATGAAAGAGTGAATAGATTTATGCTGCTTGAAATATTTATCCTTTTACTTGACAAAAAAAAACAACAACAACAAAAAACAACCCTTATCATTGTACTTAATTAAAAAAAAACCCAACATATACTTGACATTTGAATGAATTCTTTGTCACTCCTGATATAAATGATTTCTCCATACAAGAGTTCAAAATTTAGCATAAGCTTTTTAGAGGCAACAAATCCCATATGACATAGATTCTATCAAAGATAAACATGGAACTTTTTTTCGTCTGTAGACTTTACGATTAGCTTTTGCCTTGACAATAAGCTCAGTATGCTGAAAAAAGAACCAAAGGGTCTCTTTGTCTTTTATTTCAGAAAATCCAATTAGAAACAAGCAATTGAAGTATACTGATTGATTGTCTATAAATTTCACTTGTATCGATGTTATGCAACAATTCGTTTTACACTATGACATTGTTATATAAGAGCACCCTGTCGGCATATTGACATTGAACAGGAACAGCTTTGGCAATTTGAAATGGGAAATATTTTATAAATCCTTGAGAATGAAGTTGGATTTAAGGAATACATGTCAAATATTCAATTTAAGTCATGTCAAACTTACATAGGAAAAGTATTCTGGACCATTTATAGCAAAAAAAAAAGCTTCGTCAATAACCTAGCTTTCCGTATCACCTCCTGATGAAATTTCCTTACCTGCCCCAACAATCCCCATGGCCATGATGGCGTTGTGGGCAACCTCTGGATCACTGTCATGAGAGAACTTCGAGAGGGTGTCCAAAATGCTCAGCTTGGGGTTGGACACAGAGATGAGTGCTAAAGCAAGCGGTACTGCACGTCTGATTGGCAGCTCCCCATACCGAAGCAAGTGGGAGAATGCTCTGAAAGACATCTCGCACCCGACCTCCTCACCCATTGCAATCAAACCAATCCCAAGCACTGCTACACCTAGAGAAATATAAAGCACACTACTTCAGTACTGAATGTGTCAAAAAAATAACAAACAACTAAACTCATGAGACTAAAGAGTACAAGGGTATTCCTTTAGACAGAGAGAGGCATTCAACAACTTAGTGTAACTCAATATTCTTGACTAACACAATTGTAAACCAAAGACTACTTAAAGGCTGCAAGGCATGAAGTGAGACATTTTTAAGGTACATTCAGAATAATATTTTATTCCTTTACTTTCCATATGATTTACGTTTTTTTTTTTCAATCCACTCTTAGCATTAATTAAGCAATCTCTGGTTGTTTGAGAGATCCATTTAACTGCAACTGCTTGTAACACACACACACACACTCATCGCCCCAAACCTTGCTGTGTGGAGAGATCAGGCCCATCGGGCTTCTCTTCCTCTTTCTTCTTATCATCCTTGTCTTTCTTTTTGTTCTTGTCCTCCTTCTTCTCGTTATTCTCAGCATCTTTTGTTGTGTCGTGCTCGGAGCAGATGTGCAGCAGGTGCTGGATCTTGAGAACATTCCCTGTGCCTGCATAAGCTGCAACATCCACTAGCATTGTCGCCATCGACTTCAGAGGCTCCACAATCACCTCCAAAGTCATCAGAGTGGCTTCCACAGCATCCTGCTTGCCTAGTTGGAAGCGAAAGAAAATACATAAAGATTAGCTTGTCATCTGTCAGACTGGCATGAGATTTATATGATTGCCATACATACAGTGAGAAATATTTGCTATCCCTTTTCCATAATAAAAAATACCTGACTTACATTGCTTACAAGAGAAAAGCTAAAAGAGAATTAAGTTCCCATATAAATACCACAATTTGAAGACATCCCCAGGAGCCAACCCTTCCCACTTACCAAGGTACGCTAAGGCCAGACCCAGCGCCAAGTAGCGAGCATAAGTTTCCTTCAGCTCCGCCTCAGATCTTTCCATCATGGTCTGTAGGATGGTGGATGTCACCTCCCCATTGCATGTACCCACTGAGATCAGACCACAAGCTAGGGCTGCATTACCAACAACCTGGATTGGTTACAAAAACAAATTTTTTTACTTCCACAATGACAGATTGGATGTTGAGAACATAAATCTCTGATATCAGTGACACCATTTAAACATAAGGTTTGACTCGCTTAAACTTTATGGATTGCTTTTTGTTGCTTTTGGTGAATTAATATAACAAGCTGTAAAACCCAGTTAGGGACCATGGTGTCAATTTGCCGGGGCTATGGTGCGCAATCGTATTGAATAGGCTTATATGGCCTTGATATCTATCTTTTTCTTAAATTATCCAGATATATGCCTCCACCTACTCATATTTACCTAGAATTTAGATATCTAGCTATATAGATAAGTCCACCAGTGAATGGTGAATTTAGGTCATGAGTGCTGTCTTTCTATCCTTTTATCAAGCTTTGGGTTCAGCCATAGGAAATTTTTTTTTTAATTTACATTCATCATAATATTTGAAATATGGGTTGCTTCATGTTTTCTCCAATTGTTACAAAATCTTTTCATTAGAACATAAAATAAAAATAGACCAAAAATACAAAGAAAACTATAGTTGAGAAAACATCCCCAATATTTACGGAGATAATATATGTTTGCCACATATGAACAAAAAAAAACACCAAAAAAAAAAAACCAATGAGCAAAACTAAAAAAGGGGAAAAAAATTAAAAATTGCTCATAAGAAGGATCAAGGTAAATGTATCTTTAATTTCCTTATGATTAATTACCTCCATATTTGCCTTGGAATCTCCAAGGACCGGAAGGATGTATGCAAGAACATCTTCACGGTTGGAACCTGCATAAGCAAGGCCGAGTCTGGGATAGAGGAGATGTTTGGTGTAAGGCAACATTAAGATAAAAAAATAGATAGATTTAACGTCTGAATAGTTTAAAAATATGAAATGGCCAGCTGTGGCAAATGTATCCCTATCATAGATGTATTAAGAGGGATCTTTTCACTATTACATGCACAAATAAGATTAAAAAATGTTTAATTAGAAGTGATATGAGCAATAGTAAAAAGAACTGAATACTTTCACATGTGGTGTAAATGGCCTTGAAATGATATGTGCTCTAAAGTTTTATTGAAGCCAAACCTTGTAATTATTTCAAAATCTTAAAGTTGCAACAAAAGAGTATATATTTCTCTTCAAATACCCTGGATACTTACAGCCATATTTCATTTTGCCACAGGAAAGGAAATAAAATCCTCAACGCAAATTACAAAAGTGAAACATACGTGAGTGTTAAAACTCTAATGTTATCATTATTCTTCTTTACGTCTACATCCATATACCCCTGAAAGGTAAAATTTCCTAGAACCATGATTAAGACTTTATAAATAATTATATAACACTCTTCCTATACACAGGTTTCCTGCTAGACCAAATACTTGTTTTATTCTTTTTTTTTTTATCTCACTGACCCACTGATGGCCCCGATTCTCATGAAGGAATTTTGGTGCATGACGTGATCACAGAGCAGAGCCAGAGCTGGATCACATTCATTGCGTACTCCAGAATTGACGATGCCACACGCTAGGAGAGCACCAGCCTAGGGGAATACAGGAAGTCACATTGATACTACAGTGGATAGGAATGTTACTGACATACGACCAATAATGGTTAAACATCTCTATTTAAATTTGTGTTATGTTATTTGACCAATAATAGTGAAACATCTCTATGTAAATTTGTGTTATGTTATCAACTTTGTCCAATTAAGTTCAGGTTGGGTGATTGGCTATATATAATTTATTTATTTAATTCCTTTCTTTCGCCCATACATATTACTGATCCTCCAACTGATATATATATATATATATAATTGTGCCCAAGATTTAAGCATTTGTTTTTAATTCTACAATTTATTAACTCATATGTAATAATATAGCTGATCTAGGGACTAAATTAGATAACACTGGAAGACAATGATATGTCTAATATTTAACACCAAGAACACATTAAAACAAATGTCTAACATCACAAAACTGTGAAGAGACTAAAAAAAGTGAAGAAAATACAACAGTGTAAAAACTTTACTGACTTTGATATATTCCTCAGAGGAGTAAAGGAACTTGTCAATCTGGGTAAGACCTCCATCAACATCCCACAGTAGAATCAGACCGAGGGAGGCGGTCGCACTCAGCATGCCTAGGGTACAAAAAAAAATAAAATAAAAAGGAAAAATTGGTAGCAGTTAATAATAGCTTGAGAACCAGGCCAAGCAGTTCTCTTCACTTAAACAAGATGCAATAGCTATAGTAGGTCCTTTATTTTAATAGGAAGCGTGAATAATTTTTTAAAGAAAATTTAAAAAAAAATCAGCAGGAAGCAAATCTCTAGAAAACTGCACAAGTAAAGAGGAAAAAAAATATTGAGGGTGTAAATTTTGAATGAATAAAAAAAAAATTTTGAAAGCTATGAAGAGGATTAAAAAAGCTTCTCACAAGAGGCACACTTGCGAGTTCAAAACTATTAGGGTTATCTTTCTAGATGAGTGACCGTTGAAATTACAAATATTTTTTTAATAACTAAAAAAAGCAGTTTAATCACACTTTAGAAAATTTTCACAAAGCCCAGTACCCACCATGCTCCTTGTTCTTGTAAAGCCACTTGTGGCCATCTTCTGGGGTGATAAGCTTATCGGTGCCAAACGCTGCATTCACCATGCCATTCACGAAAGAAGAGGCCAGATTTTGACGGGCAGAGTCAAGATTGCTGGGGCCAATTGAACTTCCTAATTAAACAAAACACAAAGTAAAGATATATACAGGAACATGAACTATGGAAATACAAAAAAAGAGAAGGATTTTCTTTGTCTAAAGATATTCCAATTTAAAAAGAAGTAAAAAAGCTCTTCTCTTCACACAGGGACAAAGATGCACTCAAGAAATGTTTCATCGCAAATAAATTAATATGCTCTCCAAAAAAAATTGTTCCATGTAATGGAATTGATCAGGAAAAGAATCAGCAAAAAATATCAATTTTTAGACCTTCAAAATGATGCAGGTCTCACCTAAAAAATCATATCTCCTCATTTGTATATGCTCCTGGAAAAATTAGTTAAAATCTTAATCCTTGATAAAAAAAAATATCCAAATTTTTACGGCTTGCTGAAAAATAAACTACCGTATTCCCTCCATTAGTAGCGCCATCTCTAATAAACGCTCCCCCCCCTCCTTTCCCATCCAAGCAACACTTAATAAAACTTTCGAGAACAAAAGATTCTTATTAAACTCAAACTCAAAACATTTATTAAGCGATAGATCTGATGATAACAACAGACAACACATGTAAACAATGAATGACTATGATACTGCAATTGTCATCTCAAATTAGGGATGTCAAAGTCAGTACTAAGGCGTCTGAGGTTAATGTCCTGAACTATTGCAGTCCTCGTAGTCATCGGACTCGAATGACGCGTCGCTTTCTTCACCTAACCATGGCACTCTAAAACTAACTAGAGGGGTGGGGGGGCGGCGACGGCGGAAACGGCGGCACTTTGTCTTTGAAGAAAGTCATCCAAAACATTCCTTTAGACGCACCCCCCCTCTTCATTTTAACGTGCTACTATTGGAGCGAATACGGTAGTTAAAAGGACTCACTGTTTGGTTCCAAATGTGTTTTGTAGATGTCGTCTGGGTCTTTAGGGTCCATGATATCCAACTGTAAAATGAGGAGAAAAAAAAGCCATATAATTTTGATAAAATTATTGTGTGAACCTGAGATTTTAAATATTAATAAATGAGATAAAATTGGTATTATAAGCAATGTGAATTGTTATGCAATTTAAATGCATAACAAGCCATGTATTAAATAATCACAAAGAAAATAATTAATCACATTTTGAGGTATACAATAATACGAGCTTTCTGCGATTTCCAATGGTACTCGCCCAGGTGAGATGGTATCATGCAGAAGATTATATGGCACATTTACCTTTAAACACCTGGATATAATAATAATTTAACATAAGTGCTTTTAATAGAGATCCAGCTGAGGACCTTACCTTGGACTTACAACCTTAAATTTACCAAAGCAAACAAGGATTTATCCCAACTCACCTCTCTAGCCAGTGTGAGGAAATGTTGATTGAGTTGCCCATTAGCTATGATCTCCCTGAGGTCCTCTCTGTCATCCATCATCTCGTGAAGCTCTAGAGAGATCTGTTGCCTGCCCAGCATGTAGGCCAACTGCTTCTTCACTAAACTAAATTACAAAAAGAGAAAGTATTCATGAGAATAATATGAGTGGCATCATTAGCAATCTTCCCTCTCAAATAACATTATGTAGTTATATGCCCTTCAGTTCTTTGTCTCTCATCTTCCAAGTTCTTTACGAATTTTTTGACAGAACCGATTTGCTATATTTAATTCACACAACACCCCAAGCACATCCAAAATGAGCTTAAAGCAGATCTGCTGCCTCTTCATTAGACAGATAGGCCTAGCTGCCTCTTCATTAGACAGATAGGCCTAGTACTGCAGACAAGTAAACTTATAGATATTCTCTATGCAGCACATTACTATTATACCTTACAATGGTTTAAAAAAATGTGTTATGGTAAAACGTCAGAGCAAAATACACCATACTGGTATAAAACTGATAGGTCTCAAAAGGTTCTAAGTCTGGGTAATTCACATGAGACGTGAACATTTTCGTTACATAAGTCGCTTTGCATGGAGACCAATGAACATAAGCCATAATATCTACAACAGTCTTACTTGATAAAAAATCTGCACAGCTCATTAAAAAACAAAAAAGAATAAAGAAGTATAAAATAAGTGGATGTCTATGATTCGAGCGACAGATTTCTTAAGTTTTTTGAGCACTCACGGATCTGGACAACCCAGGAAAATCTCTTCAACCAACTGGATGTCGTTAAGAGCCATGGCAAATCTAAGGGCTTGCGGGTACTGCTTGAACTTCTGGTAAAGGTCGACAGCACATTTGAGAAGGACAGTGTTCTCAGGATCAGGGACATATGGTACACAGCTGGAGAGGAGTAGCAATGTAGGAGGATTTGTGATAAACCTCTCAACATGAGAGTTAACTGCAGCTCTTTGAAGATTCATGTGCAGGGATGACTAAAACTTTAGCAGTTTGAATAAAATAGAACTAGAAAAAGATTTAAAACTAAAACAAATAAATAAATATAATAAATAAGGTAGCAATTGCATCGCTAAGAACACAGGATTTATTGATATTGTCCTTTATCAAGGGTCCAATTATCAGAACAAAAAAGATTTAGAAAAAAGGCAACAACAAAATAAACCCATAAATTTGATCTTTGCTGAAGAAAAAAAAGCCACAAGAAATTACTAGGCCCTTACCTAGTTAGATAGAGGCAGACGCGGGCATAAGCAGATTCATCGACATATTCTTTCAGCAAGTCCAGTTTCTCTATCTCCATGAGCAGGTCACAAGCCTCTGCTTCTGCGTTGTGAGACATGTGGTATGGGACAATTTGTTGAGAAAGAGATACCAACTTTTGTCGCATCTCTGTATTATCAGCAGTGACATCTTGCCACTCTTGAGCCACTTGACCAGCCAAATGTCTGAGACAAAGACATATCAATAATAAAATATACCATTGTGACTAAATTAGAACTATGGTTTGAAACTAAATCTAGATTGGAATAATGTCCCCCGCTAAGACATAATGACATTTAGCTGCACTGGAATAAGTCTTAAGTTTATAACCAGAGATTTAAGACTTAAGACTATACAATTAAAATATTTCATGGTAGCAATTTCATATTCATTATTTTCTCAAATAATTTTTCTAATCTTTAACCTAGAATTCTGAGAATTATCTTGAGATACTTGTATTGTTCAAATAATTAGAAAAAAAATCACACAATTTACTTCAAACTGAAAGTTATTGCTGAAGCTGATACAATTTCACAAAACTTAGCCAACCATTAGCACACAGTAAACAAAATCACAACAGTAAGGTACAGAGTGAAATAACAAATTATAACAGCAATAAAAATTTTCTTTACAATGACTGAACTATAAAATACTTACCTTACATACTCATGACCCCAAGAGCCAATTTCTTCCTTTGAGCCAAGCAACCGATATTTCAAACTGTCCCGACCTTCACTCATTGTCATACCCAGAACAGACACAATATCAGCACAGAAACTCTGGAAAAAATAGAGTTAAAAATACTCTTTAAAGTTATTAATATGTTCATAAAACAAAAACCTGCAGAGCAAAAATCCAAAGTTCAATTCAAAGGAGCAGGAAATTCAAACCAACAGGTTATAAGAAAACTTCGAGTCAAATATTTCAGATTGTGTTTACATAAGTACTTCAGTATATTTTAAATGTGATCAGATGAAAACTAGCCCTAACAAAACAGAAACTTTGTAAGTTTAAGGCATGTGTAAACTTACCCAAAGATAGAAATGATATTTTGCAACAACAATGGAATTAAAAAAAAATATTAGTGGAAAAAACTGGACCCAAAAAGAAATAGGGACATGGGATGGACCAAGAAAATGATAAGACATCATAGAAAAAAGTTAAAGCTGTGTTTACAAGCTCAAGACTACTGGCTAAGATCAAGACGATTACAAAAGTTGAGCTTGAGTCATTTTGTCAACAACGATGGGTACATCATACGGAATCTGTGCTAAGATGAGATAAACAGAAATGTACTCTTTGCTATATATGTGTACCTTTGTGTCCTTATCTTTGATCTTCTCATGAACCTCTTTAAGTGTATCGTAATGGGGACGCAAAAACTTCAACGGTTTAGGCACTGACGTCATGGATGTGGTGGATGCTCTGATCTGTGTGCGGAGACTTTCCAGGGCAGCTGGGTATAGTTTCTGGTTGGGCTCCACCAGTCGCTCAACAAGCATGTTAAGTTCATCCTGAAGCTGCCGGTCTTCTTCTGTCTGCTCGCAAAAGGTGTGAAAGAACATTAGTATTAATAGAAAACAATATTTTTTTTAACAATTTGAATTTAGCTTGTGACTTGAGATTGATATGCTGTCTTCTTTTAGCTAGTTTTTCAATGTTGATGGGATGGCGTGGATTGAAATAGAAGTGCATCATCAAGGTGTGTCTATTTAGTTGGATCCATTGTGTTTGCAGTTTAAGAAAATTAATTCCGATAGTTATGACAAATCCTAGCAGGCTTTGAGGAAGCCATATCTTCCCAACAGCATAACACAAAGCATGCATCCACTTCTTAACAAAAAAAAATAAACATAGATTGGTCTAACTCTAAATCAAAACTGAATCTTTATTCTCTCAGAAAAAGAAAAATATCTCTGTACTTGTACATTCAGCAACAACAAATTATTTAAATTTCTTCCTAAACATATCTAAAAATTTCTTGAAATCTTTTCACAGCTAAGATGATCTATCTTCAAATACTAATTACTTTTTTAATTATGACTCTTAAGGATTTCTACTAGTAAGTAGGCCTACCCGGATAAAAAATAGCAAAAGTAACATAACAGAAGGGTTCCAACGTGAGCCTCAGTTCCAGAAGAGGACGGGATAGGCTCCCTATATTTTTGTTAGTGATACCGCTGTGTTGCGGCCCCAGTTGGATGTAAACAAATCACGCCACAAATCGCCAGATTTTTATTAAAAATTACCAAAACAAGTTCAATATTTTGTAAGGAAATGCCCCTACTGAAGAAGTTGCCCTTAGAATATCATCAATATGCAAGATAATAATTTAATTAGATCAGTGCGTTTGTTTGAATATGCAGTGAAAATCTGGCCAGTTTATTGTTTCAACCATGGCCGCAGTGGTAACACAGAACCGGGAGCGCAACACTGCAGTATTACCTTTTTGTTTGCACAACCTAGATCTAGAACTAGGCCTTGTGACTTACTAAGAAGAGAGATTGATAACTTATAGAGACCTTCATCTCAATCTAATCTAGTTTCTAGATCTAGAGAGATTTTCATTGAACTCGATCTATGCAACATAATTAAATTTGAAATTAAATAATCATCAGCTGAGAAAAATATTTAGATAGAATCTAATTTAGATCTAAAATGGACTGCTGCTTAAATTCCTCCCTTCTTTTTTTGTCCTTTGCCTCAAACAACAGACATGACAAGCAAATTTTGAACGCCGGCAGATAGATCTAGTTTCTAGTTGAGCCAAGTTTCCTATCACATAGACTAGTCATGTCACCAAAAACAGTTTTCGAATCATAGAAAGATTAAAAAATACCAAATCCTCCTCAGTCTTTGGTTCTTTTTTCTTCTCGGCATCTCCAGACTCTGCTTTTTCATCTTTTTTTTGCTCGACAGGTTTAGCTTGCTTGGTATCCGCCATGTTGACAATTTTGTTTGCTAGACTTCCGCTTGACAAGAAATATAACTTACGAGAGCTGGAATATAAGAGTAGTTTCCCATTTTAAGTAGAAATCGTCAAGTGTTGTAGCGTTGTTTTCCTTTTTATTACAGTAATCCTTTTTGATCCACTTATTTTTTTGTCTGTTTTTATTATGTTGTTCATTTCCTTTTAATAATAGAATAATAAATAAAACTACAAAACAAACAACATACAGCTTAGGAAAGGTCTTTCCGTGAATATTCTAAAACTAGGAAGTATGACTAATAATATTACCATTTTAGTGCGAGATAAAGTGCTCAGCTAGATCCGCAGATTTCGCCATACAAGGTAACATAAGGCTTCTAGATTCAAACTCATTTCAAAATATTTGCCGGTAATTTATACTTTGTATATATATATATATATATATATATATATATATATATATATATATACAATCAAATGTATATATATACACAATCAAATATATACATATATATATATATATATATATATATATATATATATGTATTCATTTTTATTTTCGATTAAGGCAATATCCGTAGAATTATTCACCTATCTACCAAGAAGTTGATGATGTTACTTATGCGGAACTGACCAAATCTCCTGTTTAAAAAAGTGTACTGTTGCCGCCGCACAAGAGTAAGAATTTAATTATGTTTGGAGGGTGGAGGAGTTGGAAATCTACGAAGAGGACCAGTCAGAGAGAGCAAAGCAGTTTACGTCTTGGATTCAAATCAAAGGTAGGCGAGAGATTGAGAGAATAATAATATTGATTGGATCTATTGAATAATAATCATGACAAATTAAATTTCTGCTTTCTCTGAGAATAATTTAAACAACTTAGGCCTATAGTGTTCTGGTTTTACAAACATATGAAGCATATCGGCAAAACGTGTGAGTCATGACTATAGCACGAAACCTCATCAGTTGATCTGATGTACGTCTATCAGATAGATCTAAGAATCCTTCTGAGGACAAATGGTGGTAGCATGGATCGGAAAATAAATATTTGCGATGACCTCCTTATACTCAACACTAGAATAAGAATAATTAGAGGAATTTTATATCACAACTGTAGATCTATATCTCGAGCCGCAATTTCATTTAAATGGCGGACTTCAGTGTCTGTATCATAGATCATAACAAAATTTAGCCTCCATAAGTTTAAATCATCCACGATTTCAATTGCACTGCAGATCGGAAAAAAATATAAAGTTATATTACGATCTAGATGTAGATGGCATATAAATTTCTTACGAAATAGTTTTCTCTCTCTATGCCTCTCTCTGTGTTTCTCTCTCTCTCTGCCTCTCTCTCTCTCTCTCTCTCTGCCTCTCTGTCTCTGTCTGTCTCTCTCTCTCTCTCTCTCTCTCTCTCTCTCTCTCTCTCTCTCTCTCTCTCTCTCTCTCTCTCTCTCTCTCTCTCTCTCTCTCTTTCTTTTGTCAAAGAATCTCAGAGGCCTGTAGCATGTCATTTATAGCGTTCGAAACCGTGACTCTTTGTGGTGCTGCACTTATTCAGAAAAGCAAAACTAGAATTCATTATCTTTTTGAGGTAGCCAATATTATCCCTCATATTGTTCAAATGACATTTATTTTTTGCTTACTTCAGTACTTTTTTTTTGTTTCATTTAAAAGTCAGTTACAAATCCAAGGTATAAGCCATTTGGATAGTTAAAATTTTGTCAAAAATTTTAAATAGATTATTTGATGACACTGAAGTCTTGAGATTTTCTCCCTTTTCATCTCACTAATCGAGAAACACACCAAATTTATCGTCGCTATCAGTGTTAGTGTAATTTTCTTCTATCAATACTGTCATGGGGAAATGCAAAAGGGAAAAGCTTGTTGGACTATGTCAAGATAGGCTCCTATCAGTGAGTTTAATCCTCTTCAAAGTGCATAACAGCAAGGACAGAACAATGGTGCAACAAGACAACACAACAACTTGTAAACATTATACAATCAGATAGATTTACGATCGTTTCAAATCGCCACATTCTTCTTTTTCATTAACGAATTCTCAGTCAGTCGCAGAGATTTTTTAAATAATAGATCAAAATTTGGTTGCAGGCAAATTTAAAAATCGAGCATCATAGACTATGGTCAGCAAAACAACAAGTACACAGTAGATAAGCAATGCACAATTTTAACCTAGTAGAGAAAAAGTTGTGTCCGGAAGCATATAGAGCCCAAGGCACTACACGAAGTATAGAATGATCATGCATTGCTGATCTATCCCGTTTATGAAGTACCAGAAGGACAAAAGGTATGAACAGTTATCGGACTTGCACCCTCTCTATAGTACTCCTGGCCCTGCCGAGACCAGACGAGACGCGCCAACTAGAGCTATAGAATGGTCGTATTTTGCTGATCTATCCCGTTTATGAAGTATCAGAAGGACGAAAGGTATGAACAGTTATCGGACTTGCACCCTCTCTACAGTTCTCCTGGCCTTGCCGAGACCAGACCAGACACGCCAACCAGAGCTATAGAATGATCGTATCTGGCTGATTTATCCCGTTTATGAAATACCAGTTACGCTTCCCTGACAATTCCATTTTTTGTTTTTGATTAACGTCTTTATTGCTCCTTCACTTTTCCACTTTCTTATTTTAGTGAGACAAGCAAAACGGGTTCTTTTTTCCCTTTACAAGAATTACGACAGCAACATAAATAGTTTTTGCGAAGTTTCAAATATTCTTTCTTTCTTTCTTTTTTTTTTTTTTTAAAGCTTTTATCTCTTTTCCACTTTATATATGTATTAGACTTTGCATCGCATAGCCCGTATTATCCCTCAAACACAGACTAGCTTTACCGTCGTCTCCTCGGAAGAATAATAATTTTATTTCGTTTGATCTCGCGATTATTTCAGAACAAGCTCGTTATCAAGATGCTATGGAATTTGACAAATTGTTTCGATTTGCTCAAGTTTCACTCTTGACTTTTTCTCGAAATTTCTGAACTTGAGCCTTATGCTCTAACCACAGAAAACAAAAAAAACCCACAAAAACCCAACCCAGTATGTTATAATAATCTGAGTATTTTGAAAAGCCTAAACTGCGCTGTGAGCGCTTGCTTCTCTATTATTACCTCCACTCAGTGTCTTCTATTTTTACATATAACTATCATATATTCGAAAGAAGACCAAAACAAAAAAAAAAAACAAACAAAAAAAACGGAGTACCATGGATACTAAGGCAATAAACTAAAGAAAAAAAAAACAACAAAAACCGAAGAAGAAAACAGTCCAGTCTTTAATTTGATTGTTTTAAAAATTCTTAAGAAAGTTTCTCTCATCACAACACCAGCAAAACTTATTTACTGCTACTGCTACGGCTACTGCTACTGCTGCTACTTCTACTACTACTTCTACCACTACTACTACTACTGCTGCTGCTGCTGCTACTACTACTAAAACTTCTTCTTCTTCTTCTTCTTCTTCTTCTTCTTCTTCTTCTTCTACTACTACTACTACTACTACTACTACTACTACTACTACTACTACTACTACTACTACTACTACTACTACTACTACTACTACTACTACTACTACTACTACTACTACTACTGCTACTACTACTACTACTACTACTACTACTACTACTACTACTACTACTACTACTACGACGACGACGACGACGACTACTACTACGACTACTACTACAACTACTACTGCTACTACCACTACTACAACAAATACTGCTACTGCAGCAAACAGTACTTTCACAATAATTGCTCGCGTTTGAAAATTAAAAAAAAAAAATTCCCTACATCAGGTGATATCGCCTCCACTATCGATCCAGACATGCAAGTCAGAAAAATGAAGTTAACAAATGAGGCGTGGGCATTTTAGAGGACAAAAAACGCCAAGTAAAAACTGCAATATATCTCATAAATTACTGCCTCTTGTGTTGTATTCTAGAGTTGAGGTGCCACTTAACTCCAGGTCTTCGATTTCATTTCGGGCGTAGATCTCGAGGCAAGCTCAACAGCGAGCAGACAAATGATGAGGAGAGGGAATGCTAGAGGAAATTGCAGACAGCGACAGGGAAACGAATAGGAAAGAGAATCAAAAACCTTTTTTGGCTAGATACTGTGTCTGATATATACATACATACATATATATAATATATATATATATATATATATATATATATATATATATATATATATGTATAAAATATATTTGTCTTAATAATGTTCAGAAAATCTTTTTGATTTTTTTTTTGCAAACGCTGCCTAAGCTGTTGAGATTTAAAAAAAACCTGGCCATATATAAACATCCTTTGAAAATTTTAGTTAACATTTTGTTCTTTATACGATGTACCTACTCATCCACTTTGCTCATCCTTCTTCTCCTCCTCCTTCTTCTCCTCCTTTTCCTCTTTTTCCTATTAATACGTATATGATAATGAGCGTTTAAAAAAAGATCTTCAAATTACTCAGAGTTTGACAAAATTAGATAACTATTCTTATTCGGTAACTAAATGAGAGGATTAAAAAGAAAAAAAAAAAAGGAAGAAAAAGAGGAATTAATACCTTCAGCACTATTAATGTGGTCAAAACTGCTTCCATCATGAAATGAAAACAAAGATTTTCATAAACTAGCGCATTTCTAGCAAGAATTTCAAAGCATTCTTCATATCCGGTCGTGAAAAAAATGAAAAAAAATTGTACCCGTTCTTTTTCTTTATAAACGTTGAACAGGGATTTCAAAAATAGGCTGACCCTTTACTTATCAATGTTTTATGGTGTCTTATATTGGCTTTTAAATGCAAAACGGTATAAAAGGCCTCGACAAAAGTTTGTGCTCATTATTTGGCTTTTTCTTTTTAAATTTGGTTATATTCTTGAATTCGGCCATCTTTGGTGTCTAGTTTTTTGAAGGAGTAAAATTTACAGTGAATTCAATGCATAACAAAATCTACGCTACATCTTTGACGAAAGCTGCAAGCTAGATGGAAATACAAACAAGACCTCACAAACCATTAGCACTTAGAACTCTTTTAACAATTTAATTTACAGGATCTAAATGTCGTTAGAACTAAACCGAAATTTTACTGCGTATTTCACAGGATCTGAAGTAACGCCAGAAATATCTTTAATTATTATTATTCATCTAGTTGAGGTCAAATAAAATTGAGATATAAGTCAGTCACCTTCACTTTATTTAAAAACATGGCGAAATAACCGAAATTAGACAAAAATTGTGGTTTATGTAAGCATTCAAATTTTCATGTGTCTCAGTAATACGATACCGATCAGAAAATAGGCACTTCAATTTTACCCAAACTCTGTCTCGGATATCTGCGTCACGGCTGCGCATTTGAGCAGATCATCATGCGCATGCGCATGCGCTACACAGCGGATGTAGATGTGACGTCCATCTCAGAGTACAGGGGAAAAAAAAGAAATCAGGTTAATAAGTTTTTTTTTCTCCAAAGCAAAACTGATGTTATAGTAAGTGTATTATTATATGTGGTTTGACTAGGTGAAATCTTAATTTCTTTTTGTGGTTATGTTTAGTTGAAACCTGTAAGTGTTGATAAACATTTCCCTCTCCTATTAACTTTTAATGATTTTTATATAATCCTGTAACGTTTATGATTGCAGAAAGCAGGTTAAAAGCCAATATTCGAGTTTTTTTTTTTCTTTTAATGGCTTTTAAAATAATTCAAAATGGTCTAAAAATGGAAAACAAACCAAAAGACGATAGCTTATTTAAGACTCTCAGAGAAACAATTCGTTGTTTGACTTCTTCATGGTTTGATATAGTCCACCCACAGCTTACAAGGTCATCTTCAGCTTCTGCATTTCAAGCAAACTTCCGTCATACAGGGTTAAACTTGAAAGGCGAGCCCCTAACCTCACCCAACGACGATTCAACCTGAACACAAAGAACGACTCTGAGAATATCAGAGCGGACCTTATAACCTTCCAGCCAACGGAGTTTCCCGACATGTTTTGAAAAAGAGTGAAACAAGAAAGACCTGACGCAATTGGAAGATTTGTCTGTTTTTTTTTTTTTTTTGTTCTTTTTTAACTTCAACCATGGAACTTCTTTAAAAAGCCCTTGGATAAAATGCTGCAGTTTTTAAATGCCAGTGTATCATTTTTTTGTAAGTTTCAATAAGATAGACCACAGGAATCATTCAGTCAATTTACTCGAAGTTTCTCTAGAGGACTGCCCAACTGTTCAGACATAATAAAGATTATTTCACCTTATTATTTGACTGATTTACTAGTTGGTCATTCTATAACTACAGATAATTTGTATCTAAGAAAAATACAATTATGATTTGCTTATCACACACTGTTTTCACGAGCAGTTTATCTTCGTAGGTGTTAGGTTGTAGGTACAGGTTAACACTGTGTCTGCTGATCCTTAAAAGAGGAAAAAAATCGCCCCAATTTGTTGTTGTTCATTTTATTCAATTTAAAAGGGCGCTTCCATCACTTAAAACTACTACCTAACAAATAAGAAAAAAAAACAAAAACAAAAACAAAAAAAAAAAAACAACAAAAAGACGAAAATTTCAAACATTCTTCCAAATTTAACGGAATACGGCATAATGTAAAATCAAAATCGACAACGCCATACCACTTTGTTTCGCATCTCCACAAGTAAAATGATTTAGTTTTTTACTCCTATAATTTAAATTCAATTTTCCGAGCAATGCACAGGCCTCTCACAACAAGTGCAGTGAAGAGGTTTTTAAGAAGATTAGGGAGGAAAGATAGGCTCCTGTAGAGATATATATAGGCGATAGGCGCCTGTAGAGATATGTAGGCAATAGGCGCCTGTAGAGATATATAGGCGATAGGCGCCTGTAGAGTTATATAGGCGATAGGCGCCTGTAGAGATATATAGGCCCACTCGGCACCGGCTTGCTAGACGCAGGGAGTAGGCGCGGGTGAGTGTCCGACGTCGGCAGGGGAAGGAGCGGAGGGAGGAAAGTATTTTTTTTATTTTCTTTCTTTCTTTCTCCCTATTTTTTTTTTTTTTAAGAAATTTTTTGAAATAGTCAAAGTTTCCCCTCAAGATTATTAACCCTTTCCATCTAGAGGCCTCAACAAACCCGTCAAAACTTACTCGTATTTCAGAGCATTGCACTAAATTATGAACCTATTGCATATCAGGCGCTGATTAATGCCGATTAACAGCGGTCGTGGGGTGCATGTTGGACAGACCAAGTGGACAGAGGTGAATGGGACGATTTCCTAAGGCAATCACGACATATGTTGTAGTTATAGATCGCATCCTTAACCGCCGCAGTATGAGCCCCAGGCGCTAACAACTGTTCCACGCTGTTCAGCTTATGTGTAATCGAGACAAAGTTAAAAAAAAAAAAACCAAAAAAAAAAACCAAGAGAGGGAGACACATCCAATTTTATTGATGGGCGTTTCATCTGTAAAAAAAAAAGTTTGTGTTTGTAGGGATAGGTAATGGATAGGGGGGGGGGGGGGGAATAGTAAAAAGTTGCCAAAATGGACACCACATCTAAGTCAGATTCGAAATGACTTATAAAATTTATGCAATTCACTGTTGTATAGGAAAATTCCTTTGAATAACCAGAAAAAAATGAAAGCATCTGATTGCCACTAACTTATGTTTAGACCTCTTGGAGATTACTTTCACAGTAGTTTATTAACACTTACTAGGAGTAAGACCTATTTCTCTTTTATCTTTGTCATTCTTAATCGCCACTTCGTCCGCTTCCATATAAGATTTAGAGAGAGAGAGAGAGAGAGAGAGAGAGAGAGAGAGAGAGAGAGAGAGAGAGAGAGAGAAGGAGAGAGATGCAGAGAGAGGGAGAGAGAGACAGAGAGAGAAAGAGAGACAGACAGATAGACAGAGTGAACAAAGTCGAATTTGCGATCACCGTCCGCTAGTCATTGTTTCAAAAAATAGTAAGACCACTAAAATTAGCAGCTCAAATAGGTGTAGCCTAATTATTGCGTCCAACACTCGCTTATCTGCAATCGTTGCCTATTTGATAGACTACAACTTCCAGAAAATACGAAACGATCGCTCACTTGTCTTATTATAACGGCAAAAGACAAAACCCCTTTACTTAATGATTAGTAATAAATCTGAACGATATGTGAAAAAAGGCGCGTAAGGTAACTAAAGCAGCCAAGTTTATCTCCTCATCAATCAATTATTATAAATCAGGTCGTGAAGAGAGCGTACAAAGTATGTTGCACTTTGTAATTATGAAAAAGAAAATGAACTCTGCCATTCCTAATATTTATTATGGCCGAACAGATAAATGGCCACAATGATAAAAAAAAGAACTATCGAACATAATAAGATATAAATCACTGCAATACAATCAAATACTAGAAAAAAAATGTTAAAAGCATAACTTATAGATTTTAACTTCTTTAGGAAACATGAATGCTGAAAATAACATTAAACAGACTCTGTTATTGGTTGTAAAGGCTTTAGAGAAAGAGACAACTCGTGTTAAGAGCTGAATCACCTTAAAAAAAAAGCCCATGTAATGAGGTAGCAATCAGACAAAATTGTCTACAGCAATCATGGCTGCCTCCCTCCCCATTATTCCTCTCGCAATATCTCGCCTTCATCACACACATCTCGCGAAATCTCGCGCTTCTGTTCAAAGCGCTCCAATCAACAAATAGAAACATTCAGAAGTGACCGATTAATATAATTATGTTTGAATTAAGCACTAATCGATCAATTAAATGATTGATTGATTGATTGTTTCAAGCCCAGTTCACTATAATCATCATGACCCCTGACCTCAGAACGCAACGCCCCAAAGTATAATAAATGGAAAAAACAGGCGATAAAAGAAAAAAGAAGAAAGAAGCTGAAGAGAGTCCTAGAGAAAATAGTGCGCTCTGCAGCTTCACACCAAAAAAGTCTTAGATTCCTAACATAAATGGCAGATTTTCGCTCAGAAATCATTATGCTGTTTCCTTAAATCATTACTCAACATATCTTCGACATTCTGCGAAGGATATGGTGGTAGGTATTTCATTGCGTTTGTATGTCTTATCTTAAAGTCTTTACATGCTGTCCTGTCGATTTGAAGCGAGATAAAGCTGTACTTAGATGAAATATCTGATATAGTCCATCCATAGTGTCAGAAAACCTGACCTCGCACCTCTCAGCGGATCAAACAAACGTTCCCCCAACGCAAAAAAAAAAAACAAAAAAAAACAAACAAACCCAA
>JAWDGP010006299.1:382500-412500 GCA_033675545.1 Elysia crispata | reverse complement strand
AATCCCATAAGACCAATGCTTTATCAATTCGAAGAACATTTCACTAACAGTTGTTAACAGACGTTTAAAAAAGAAGGTATAAAACTCCCTTTATTATGCAGCTTCAAACGATAAATAAAAATTGTGGGTTTTTTTATTACCGTCATAAATACGCTTAAGTACAGAAATGTCTGCTTGTGGGCCTTTTTTTATTTGATAATAGCAACCTACTTTTCCCATGTTTAGTTTTTTTTCAACATAGTTGCATTGACCCATTTAAACCCACAGGAAACACTTTCCAGTGTCTTACAATCGCTTATCCAACTGCAGGATAGATATTTTAATCTTAGAAAACTGTAACTTCTTACCGACATGCAAAAATTGCATCAGTCTGTATCTGCGAATACAAATAGAAACTTACTCAAGTAAGATTAGCTGTTCTAATTGCTTTAGGATCATGTGATTCATTCTAGTGTGTGCGCACCATGCAATCTCTCGCATTCTGTTTGAAGATTTTAGTTCAAGAGGAGGACAGTCGCAAGGAGAACTCTAGAGGCTACTATGACGTCCAAAACAAGTCCCCCAGGTAATTGTTCTATAGTAACAACTTCGTTACAGAATAGGGAGAAAAAAAACCGTGACGTCAACACTGGTTCTAAACTACTAAAGAAAGATAGGGGCTAGGCTTATTTCTCTCTGATCTGCCTCTGGTGTTGCTCAAGTTGTGAGCGTTACTCACGGCACGTTGCATCTAGTGAGAAGAGTAGTCAATACACTTGGGTCACTCTTGCTGTTGAGCAAAGATATACCGCATATTATAAGTGACCAAGCTTTGTAATTAAAGAGGAAATGCCATCATGATTGTATCTACCTATTACTCCTTTGGCGATCTGTAGGTCTATAACGAACACTATTTTATTGATTGTTTGATATAGCCTGTCAATAAAACGGCATGTTCTCATTATCCATTAATTAGTATTTAATTTTTTTTTCGGTGCGTTGCCAATAAAACACGCCCTTTGCAGAAAGCATTGAAGTTTAACCTATCCAATTACGGCATTGATCAGGGATTCGAACCGCCGACTCCTACAGACCACAGCGCAGGCTATTTGCATCTGAAACTAGCACTGTGATTGCAAGTTGAACACCCCGTTCTGCGAACCGAACCCCTGGTGTAAATTATCCGGGACTGGGGTGCGTGCGTTTGTTAAATAGGCTTATAAAAGGTTTTGATAACTATCCTTTCACCTACATGATCCAGTAAAATTATATAACCACCTATATATCATTGCTAGAAACTAGATATCCCGATAATTCTAAACACAGAATTTAAATCTTGAAATTCTAATCCAAAAGGTAAAATCTGGATCTAGATCTTAACTGTTTGATTCTAGCTGCTCTAAATATCTAAGCCCTGGATCTAGAATTTATGTCCAAGCACCTTTTTTAGATTCTTATTGAGATCCTATTCCAGACGGTTTTAGATCTGCCGCCGCTTACACTCAGCACACATTAGGCAGACTTTCAGTTTATTCCTGCCCTCTCTGCACAACTGTGCTTATAGGACGTAGTTCGCACATTCACCTTTTTTCACTTAGGAAATTATTAATCACATTTTTTGCATTTAATTTTCCAAAAACACTATTTTGGAAAAAAAATAATATCACCACTCCAATTTTTAGAGTAATTTATAACCACTTACGAAAAAAACAAAACAGAAAAAAACCAGAATAAACAACAACAAAAACAAAAACAAAAACAACAACAACAACAAATACAAAAACAACCAGGTTTCAATATTGCAGCATACATTTCAATGTGTTTCAAGAAAACTTAGTTTTAATTTGTTGAACGAATGGTTTTGAGAATGTTGTTTTAATGCTGTCGGCCTAGCAATCGATACATTCAAATGTAGCATTTTTTAAAACACCTTTAATGAAGATGCTCAGAATGAATTTAAAAAAATGGCCCAATCCATATAAGTTATCAGCTGATAATCAATGTTTTTTAAGGGGTTGAATCGAGGCTTCCTAGTATACAGACCAAGTCAAAGAAGTGAACAAAATCATGCATGTTTGAGTTTAAAGTGATCTACGTATTTCTTTTAACTTTAAGTTAGGACAGAATTGTTCTCGGAACGTACTTAGATTTTAGTCTGCAGGCCTACACAGTATGAAATACTAACTGTCCTAACTCGGACAAAATATTAATAGTTAAATGATAGAGCTTACTCTTAGACTTACTGCAATAGTGTGCCTACTACGATGACTTGGCCACCGGTGACACACACACACACACACTCTCTCTCTCTCTCTCTCTCTCTCTCTCTCTCTCTCTCTCTCTCTCTCTCTCTCTCTCTCTCTCTCTCTCCCTCTCTGTTTCTTTCTGTATCAATCTTTGCCAGATTTTCTACGTCTGTATTTTTCCGGATGTCGTGATATTTTAGTGGTTAACATTAAATCAACGCAAATGTTCCCGCAACTCAAACAAGACTCTAGCAACCAAACACTGGAAACTATGAATCCCACTAAAAGAAGTTGACATCCAAGCTCGACTGTCGCTGTCGTGAGTGAGTGGAAATCCTCTTGTCTCTTTTTGTTTATCTCGGAACCGGAAGTGTCTAGATCGTTATTTCAAAAAGGAAGTGGCTAGGTCGCCACAATATCCAACCCTTTCTCCATCTCGTTCTTTTTCCGTTTGACTATCAACTCTTTCCATTTCTTTAACCCACCCTCCTTTCCACTCTTTTTCTTCTCCTCTCTACTTTTACTCCTCAGATCTCTATTTTGCATTCTTCCCTCATTAACGGTCTGCTAATCGTGCCTTCCTTCAATCTTAGATAACAAAAATATCTGTTTTCCGGTTAACTTACCTAACTATAACAATGTTTACCAAATTACAACCATTCCAGAATCCCTAATGGAAGCTGGAAAAAAAAAAAAAAAACTCTTGATGGGAATTCGCCAAGGAATCTAGTCGCGGCTCATTTTTTTTCATTTTTCCCTCTTTCACAGAGTTTGGTAAAAATCCACAATCATATCCAGCCGAAAATCCACCTCCCTATCCAACGCAGAGTGCAACACCTTATGCAAACTTTTCGCAGCAATATACCCAGCCAACTGTAACGGTCTACTCTAATGCAAGCCACTATGGATCCATGGTAATGCAGTTATAATATTATAGTTGATATAGCTACTCTCACTATTCAATCTGATGGTGTTGTTGCTTGCTGTTGTTGTTGTTGTTGTTCTTCTTCTTCTTCTCCTTCTAATCATTACCACTACTACTACTACTACTACTACTACTACTACTACTACTACTACTACTACTACTACTACTACTGCTGCTGGTGCTGCTGCTGCTGCTGCTGCAGCTGCTACTACTTCAACAACAGCAATAGCAACAACAATAACTACATCAACAACAACTGCTCCTACTACTACTACTGCTACTACTACTACTACTACTACTACTACTACTACTACTACTACTACTACTACTACTACAAATGTTACCACAACAACAACAACAACAACAACAACAACAACAACAACAACAACAACAACAATAACAACAACAACTTCTACTACTACTACTACTACTACTACTAACTACAATGTACTACTACTACTTCTACTACTACTACTACTACTACTACTACTACTACTACTACTACTACTACTACTACTACTACTACTACTACTACTACTACTAATACTACTACTACTACCACTACTACTGCTACTACTACTACTACCGCTATTGCTACTACTACTACTACTACTACTACTACTACTACTACTACTACTACTACTTCTACTACTACTACTACTACTACTACTACTACTACTACTACTACTACTACTACTACTACTACTACTACTACTACTACTTAAAAAGATTTCTTATTTATTTTAAAGAGATAACGTTTTGCCACTTTTAAACTCATTTTGTTTCTAAAAATCCACACGATTTCAATATATAATATTCTTCGTTCTACAAAGTAACGTTGCTTTATCTGAAGGTAACCTTTAACCTCCCCCCTCCCCCTGCTTCCAATTAAAGGTAACCTCTATCCCCGTCCCCTTCTTATCAACTAATGGTAACTTGTGCTCTCAATCCCCTGACTTGTACCCACATCGCAGCCTGCTAGCAGTTCATGGAGGAATGATAATGTCGAGGACAACATGGTTATTTCCATAGTGTCCATCTTCTTCTGTTGCATCCTGGGCGTTGTGGCCACAGTCAAGTCTATGGAAGTGAGTTTACATACAATCATATTGTTAAAGGATGAAATGAATCATAGCAACACACATTGATACCTTTTACGCAGGTGTTTAGCTTTAAAATAAAGGATAATTAATATAAAGAAAATTCAATATTTTTTCCTCCTCTTTTTGAAGTTGAATCAGATTTCATCGCAGTTCAATAGAGAACCTATGGATTTTAAGTTGAAGGATTGAGAGTTAAAATATTCTAAGATGACAAAGCACTTCCAATTTATGTTTTATCTGATTTTAAGCGCTAAAACCTTTTTTTTTTATTACTGACAATCTGAAAAAAATTAAACCAGTAAACAGATATTCTCGTAGGCGAATGAGCTTATCTTTAGAAAAACCTGTAGAGAAAAATTCTTTCCTTTAATTCTGGAATTGAAAGAGAAAAAAAATCAGATCTTTTAATCCAGAAATTTTGCAGAGTTTCAATGAGATTCCAATGTCACAGAACCAGGCGATTTAAGAAAAAATATGAATAAACATAAACAAAAAAACCCCCAAACAAACCAGATCTTGGAGGTATGATAAAAAATTCTGGGAACTCTTTATTGCATATTTTCTTATTTCCTGCTTCTATTTAGAGCATGTGGACACACTCAGGTCAATAAAGATATGTTAAGCTTTTTTTTTTGTGCCAACCAAATAAGACATCCTAAATCTTCCATAACATGGAACGAGAGTAGTTCATGAAATTGGCCGTCATCAAGTTCATATCCTGTAGCGGGATAAAGTTTCGCAAAATCTCATTTTACATAAAAGTCACGTCTTTTCATAATCCTCTTCCTCTCCTTGCTGTGGATTTAAGAACAGGTCAAGCGGTCCCTGGGTTAAGATTTCGACAACTAAGCCAAAACGTTCCAAGAATGGGTAGTGAAAATGCTCGTCTGTTTTCTCTATAGAAGCATATCTCTCATTGAAGTTTTCTACAATATTTTGAGCTGGTTAGCCCAGATAACTAGAGTAATCTTGCGCTTATATTGGGAGAGCGATAGAAAGAAAAAGAGAGAGAGAAAGATAGAGAGAGAGGGAGAGAGAGGGAGAGAGAGACATGAAGAAAGAGAGAGAGATGAAGAAAGAGAGAGAGGGAGGGGGAAGAGAGAGATAGAGAGGGAGAAACAAAAAGAGAGACATGAAGAAAGAAAGAGAGAGAGAGAAAGAGAGAGAGAGAGAGTTAGAGAGTAAGAGAAAGAAAGAGAGAAAGGGGAGAGGGGGGATAGCTGTATAGACAATGGGAGAGAAACTCAATCTGCATGACGGTGTGCAAGAATCAAGAATGCCTGGGGGAAGGAGAGGGTGGAATCTGAGTTTCGAAGCCATCGTTATTAATCTTCATGCAACATTCATTTTGGAATATCATAACTGAACATTTAAAAATAGAGTCTCTCTTCTTTTTCTCTTGCACGCGGCTCGCTTCAGGACTTTAGGTACTCACCTAGCAGGCTCCAAATAAATAATGATAATTAAAAAAAACCTTGAGATCGCAGCTTTTAGGAAATGAACGCCACACACGCCTAATATACTAACTTTTATAAGTAGTTGACATATATTTTCTACCTTAAATTTTATTTTCAATAAATATCTTGTTGTCCAACAATACATGACATAAGCATATAATTATATATTTATTCAATTTACCAGTAGGCTGTGTACAAGCATAAATGCTCCCATTAATCTTTATTTTTGTTGAGCCCCGCTTCAAAAAGATCCCTGCGGAAAATCCCTGAAAATGCGATACAGGCGAAATGTCTTTAAAAGCTTCCCATAAATTCGTCTCCACTCCACAGTCAAGGGAAGCAGCTCGTCGAGGTGACATCACGAAAGCTCAAGTTTCTTCTCGTACTGCCAAAGGGTGTGCGATAGCGGCCATCATCGTAGGCTGCTCTTTGACAACTTGTGCTATTATCTTAACCATTTATTAATAATGAAATGACAGGCAAAAAAAGAAGTAACCTATGACCTTTGTGATGAATATTATCTCAAACATGAGCTTTATTGTGTTGTTAATATAGAGATAAAGATTATCTTAAAGTCTGATAGTAATGTACATGAAATTTATTGACTCGTGCATATTTTGATAAGCATTATCTCAAAGTTATGTACAAAATGTTTATTGACACGTCCTGTTTCTAACGTTGATGTATAATTATTAAGTTTATTGTGCTTTACTTGCATTAATGTATATTGCCTTAAACTTGTTGTGATGAACATTGTCTTGAACTTGTGTAATGAACATTGTCTTAAACTTGTTGTGATGAACATTGCCTTAAACTTGTTGTAATGAACATTGTCATAAATCTGTTGTTATGAACATTGTCTTCATCTTGTAATGAATATTGCCTTAAACTTGTTGTGATGAACATTGTCTTCAATCTGTTGTTATGAACATTGTCTTAAACTTGCTGTAATAAACAGTGCCTTAAACTTGATGTGATGAACAATGTTTTAACCTTGTTATAATGAACATTCTCTTAAACCTGTTGTAATGAAAATTGGCTTAAACTTGTGTAATTAACATTGCCGTAACTTGATGTAATGAGCATAGTCTTAAACTTTTTGTAATAAAAATTGTTTTAAACTTGTTCCAATGGTCATTGTCCTAAACTTGTTGGTATGAACATTGTTTTAAACTGCTGTACTTGATGCTTGTGAAGATTAATTATGTTTAACTATGTCTAATGTATTGACATTGGCCGTTTGTGATAAACAATTATTTAGATGACTGTAATCGTATAAACAGTTCATTGACTTTTGCTTCTTGTGATGAACGCTGTCTAATATTGAAGTCTATGGACTCTCATCAATGTTGGTGCATTTAAATGAACACTGTTTACTAGAGGTGTACATGAAATTTTATTTGATACCTGCTATTTGAGGCAAATGTTAGTTTACAATGTTTTTTAATAAAGTTGACGATCGAGATTGTTAGAATCAAATTATCGTAGAGGTATGGATCGGAAATTGGTGAAAGTAAACTTTTTAAATATACATATATATATATATATATATATATATATATATATATATATATATATATATATATATATAGTCTAATAATGATACACAGTGAAGCGATCAATTATTTATTGAAGTAATATCATCTCTTTTAATAATTTGATATTCGGAGAGGAGTCGGTGCCTCTCTTATAAGGTAAACCATATCATTAAGAATGTAGATATAGGCTTGTCATGCTGGCATAAGGAATCCATGCTGATACATGTGGAAATCTTATGAAAATGCGATGAAAAAAGTGTGTGAGTGTAAGAGAGAGAAAGAGAGATACAGAGAGAGAAAGAGAGAGAGAGAGAGAGAGAGAGAGAGAGAGAGAGAGAGAGAGAGAGAGAGAGAGAGAGAGAGAGAGAGAGAGAGAGAGAGAGAGAGAGAGAGAGAGAGAGAGAGAGAGAGAGAGAGGGACAGAACTCTACCAACCCGTATCCTCCCCATTTAGCCGAGCAACTTTCATTGTCTGATCCAGTTGGAAGAGAAGTCCTCTAATGGCCGTCAAGATAATTCAATAACAGCCTTTAAGGCGCCACGGATGCCGGAGCGACTGGGCAAGGCGCCTGACGTGGTTGGCATAACACATCTGTCTTTAACAGATCGCATTGTCGTAAACACTAGATCAGCAGAGATAGGACAACAGCTATTCGGCATCGTCGATTCTTAATAGGGGGGAAAAAGTGATAACGTCACGTCTCCACATAAGGCATACTTACAGGTTTTATTGTTTGTTTGTTTGTTTATTTGATTACCAGTTTGATATCCCTTGTCAGAATTTAGATGATCCCAGTCCTAGTATTCTAAAGATGAAACAAGTCTCCTTTGGGTGGGGGAACCGAAGAGAAGACACGCCGAGGTAACTTACTGACGATGCATGTATCAAACTCGCAGAGAATGACAATACGGATTGTACAACATAAGTTCTAACCCCGCAGCTATGTGTGCTCCCTATTGTTTCTCAACAAAATAGTAACAATATATACCTTTTCGTGCCTTAGAAGCAAGAGTGTCTCAAGTGTAAAGGAGAGATTTCTCGATTTGGAAAAATCTTGCTCCCAGATTGTTAAAGACTTTTTTTTTAAAGAAAAAAATGCCATTAAAAACAAATTAGTTTCCCCTATATCACCATTAATTGAGATGGATTATATGAAAGGCCAGACTGTTGACCTCTGTTTATGTTGAAATCTTTTCTTTACATTGTTATTTGTTTTGTTAATAGACTAATCATCTTTTAAAAAAAAGGGCTAATCATATTTTTCCGAGTGCTATAACCACTTTAAAATGGGACCAAAAGAGACTTAAGAAGATCGAAAATTAGAACTATTAACATGACTTTTTATAATAAAAAGTAAGACCCCATCCCTTTCATTTAAATGTGTTTCTGGAAATTTATTTTGCTCTATGTTTTATGTTTACAGCTGCCAGCTAAGTAGATGGTGAAAATTAACAATTTCACCATGAGTGCGAACTTTGAACTGGACTTCAACAGACATTAAAAGTTTATCAGAGAATCGTAGCTAAGACATGCGGCATGTTCTGATAACTGTCGTTAATCATAAATCTTTATAGACTTTTTTTTTTCCACACCATATTTTTACAAATTTTCCTTTCCGTATGTTTGGTCATATTCTTCTGTTTTTACTCTGGGGATTTTATTTTTTCTCGGCATTTAAAGATATAACAGAAATATTTAAGTAGTTAGTTAAAAGTTTGCTTTAGGACAATACTATTCCTCAATTAGTTATGCAATAAAAATATTTTATATTGTTATATGTTTTGATCGATGCATTTCTGAACATTATCGTAATTAAAAAAAATACCTCAACAAAATTTTCTCGCCATACTTTATTGATTAAATTCTTTAACAGAAACATGTTGGCATAGTCAACAGAGAAAAGGTTTTTAAACCAACATCTCCAAAGTTTGAGGTTTGAAAAAAATTATTTGATCCTAATATATTGTGGAACTAAAATCTCGTTCAAAGTACGATTGTTAATGAACAAAACCCAGTGATGCACTTATACATCAATATAACTGACGTCTCGGCACTAGGTAGAAAATGACCCCTGACTCTGAGCAAAGGCTTCTGGACATTTTGAGTTATTTCCCCTGCAGAATTCCATTTGCATTCTCTGCAAAACCTTAGCTGAAGGCAACATACTTCAAAATAATGTTTCCTGTTTAGTTCTTTACAGACGTATATATAATGATGGTCTTTTTAAACAAATTCAATAAAACATTTTTTTTTTTTTTTCGAAATGCATAACCAACTGGATTGTTTTTGCTTCAGGTACAGCTTATGTAGAAATAAAATAAACTACTTCATAAATACCCCAGAAAAAAAGTAATGCCGTTTAGGCTAAATAATTAAAGGGAACCACATAAACTGACGGGGGCCGCGAGATCTGAAGGGGGCCACAAGACCTGAAGGGGGTCACAAGACCTGACGGAGGTCACAAGAGCTGAAGGGGGTCACAAGACCTGACGGGGGCCACGAGACCTGATGGGGGCCACGAGACCTGAAGGGGGTCACAAGAGCTGACGGGGGTCACAAGACTTGATGGGGGTCACAAGACCTGAAGAGGGTCACAAGAGCTGACAGGGTCACAAGACCTGACGGAGGTCACAAGAGCTGACAGGGGTCACAAGAGCTGACGGGGGTCACAAGAGCTGACGGGGGTCACAAGAGCTGAAGGGGTCACAAGAGCTGAAGGGGTCACAAGAGCTGACTGAGGCCATAAGACCTGACGAGGGCCGTAAGACCTGATGGGGGCCACAAGACCTGATGGAGGCCACAAGACCTTAAGGGGGTCACAGGACCTGACGGGGGCCGCGAGATCTGAAGGGGGCCACAAGACCTGAAGGGGGTCACAAGACCTGACGGAGGTCACAAGAGCTGAAGGGGGTCACAAGACCTGACGGGGGCCACGAGACCTGATGGGGGCCACGAGACCTGAAGGGGGTCACAAGAGCTGACGGGGGTCACAAGACTTGATGGGGGTCACAAGACCTGAAGAGGGTCACAAGAGCTGACGGGGGTCACAAGAGCTGACTGAGGCCATAAGACCTGACGTGGGCCAAACTAGCTGATGAGGTAAAGTTCTAAGTTTGTTGAGGTTGAACTACCACGCCGAGGCAGGAAGCTATTTTCGACCACCACTCGCCGTCACATCGCATCTGAGGAAATAACACAAGGACATCAGGAACACAGTTGTATAATAGAATCTGATGTTCCTTTCTTATCTGCACCTTCAAGATGAAACTACTTTGAGATCGGAATTAGAAGTTATCAAAGAAAACAAGACCCAGCATTTTCCTTCATGGTGGACTGGGTTTTTGTCTATATGCAATCAATCGTCTTTTTTTTAAACAAACAATTAATCAATAAATCGATGAATCAGTTAATTAATACAATTTCTGACTTGAAAAAAATGTGTGTATATATATGTATATATATATATATATATATATATATACACACACACATATAGCTAAAGCTTTTTTAGGGAATAAGTATTAGGAGTAAAAGTTATCAAGACGTTTTTTGGTTATTTGATATAGCCTGTCCACAACACGATGATCTCGAACCTCCCCTGCATACCGGGCAAGGAGAGACTGAAGAAATGATGACCTAAATTCAGCAAGCGACAATTTGTGTGTGTATGTGGGGAGGTGTGTTCAAACCCACGAAGAATACCCCGTGCAAACAATTTTGAGAACGGATGTCCTATCCCCGCAGCCACATGCGCTCCACTATGGCAAGATTCATCTGTTTCAATAAACCGAATCAATACGCCAAGGGAACAAAATTTCAGTGTTGCAGAGCAAGATATGATCTAGAGTAATTATTTACACACTGTAAAACCTGAACCAAAAATATTTATCGCAGAATAATTATTGTTCATGACACTGGCAAGATAATTATACGTTCATCGAAACCTTTGGGGAGATAGAAAACTCCATTGGGAAGAAGCAAAAATAGTTCTACGTGATAGGACAAGCCAACTTTTAAGTAATGATTTTTTCCCCAAAAAAAATTGACATTCGCCAGCTACCATCGCAAGTATATTTATTTGACATAATTCGTGTAATTCTAATCCCTATAGACCCTATCACGATTTGTCAATGAAATATAATCAGACCCAAATGGATAAACAGCATATTTTGGGGTTCTAATTGTAAAATAATTTTGGTGTATTTCCATCAGGCATGAAAAGGATAGATGATTTTTTTTTCTCACGATATCTGATCAGGTCATAAAAAAACTCTGTACAATCCTCACCAAAAGCCGTAACTTCGATTGGATTTCTCCATCAATATTTTAAATCCAAGAACAGTTATTACAAATAATTCCTGTCGTCATAGAGGCAGTTTCTGAAAAAGGAAATACAAGGATTGTAAAAATGTTTAAAGCCTCAACGTTCCCTCCAGAACATAATGTTAAAATTTAATTCTGATCTGAGTACACAGAGTCGACACACTCGATGCTGAATGTAGGGTGATATGGCGGAAGGTGAAACTTGGAACAATATTTGTGGGGGAAAAAATGGCCAAATGGCAAAATTAAATTTTGGCTCCAGAAAAACATTACGGCTGTCTCTAGCGTCATTTGGTGTAAGAAGTGTCGCTCTTCTACGTCTCTCTAAGTAAATTAGTCATCTCAGAGACCATTAACACAGAAACGGGATGGAGAGAGGGAGGGAGGGGGAGAGAGAGAGAGAGAGAGAGAGAGAGAGAGAGAGAGAGAGAGAGAGAGAGAGAGAGAGTAGAAAAGGGAAGAGGGAAAAAGAGAGAGTGAAAGAGACAGAAATAGAGAGATAGACTGAGCAAGAGAGAGAGTGATAGAGTGAGTGAGTGACAGAGAATGAGTGAGAGAAACAAAGAGAGAGAAGTCTCTGAAGTCCCTCTCGGACTCCTATACGTGGAATGTGCTCTCAACCACAGTTGTATATAGCAAACATCTCAAATCAAGAAAGTAATTCAGTCTACACATCATCTGGTTCCTTGAGTAATATCGAGCCAGCCTCATAAGTTCTCTGAGAAATCTCTTACACGGAGAAGGTCACTTTCGTCAAGCCAAGGGCGGAGCTGATGAGATGCGATTCGACTCCAGCCCCAATAGGTTCAGCCCGGAATCGAACCCAAGACGTCTTGCTTTCCCGTCAAACGCTACATAAATCGAACTATCTGGCACATCCACCGTCCCTATACATCGATACAACTTGTATTCGGCTACTGGCAGCGCTGTATTTTCACAAGGCGGTTTCCGCGAAGCGATGAAGATATTTCCAACACGAGGATGGACGCCATAGCTGAGATATTCAAGTGCTTCTATGCAGAGGAAACAACATTAAGAACGTTGCTCAAATCTCAGGCCTACTCGACGATAGTTTATGCGTGTTTACGTAAAAATGAGAAGAAATCTCAGGAAAATCTATGTACGTTTGCAACTCCGTGTGTGTAAATTATAGAAAGCATAACTGATCGATTATGTGTGTGTGCGTGGGTGGGTGTGGTTATTTGTCCATAATAAGTGTTTCGAACAGTAGGCGCAAGGCTATGTGTGTGAGCGCGCGTTTTATGTGTTTGTCACCCGTGTTTGCACAATCAAATGGCGAGATGGCTCAGATGGGAGCAACGCTCAAAGAAGTTGATTGGAATTGAATGAAGTGTTTAATTTTATTTCATTTTACTTCTTTTTTTGAAAAAAAAAATGATTTCCAGCGCGTTTTTCTCGTCTTTTGAACGCATGAAGCTCGAAGTGAATGCAAATGAAGCTGCATGTTTTATTAAGACACTGAACATGTTGACATTGATCCAGGAAGTGCTTACAAAGGTTTCTTGATTTGCACACGTTTGATGAAGTTGGGACGATGGACGATAATAATAATAAAAAAAAAAATAAAATAAAAAATCTCCAAAAATTGATGTATTGATGGTAGTGTGATCTCGCTGATAGAGAGTAAACATGCTATGAGGAAATGTCAGAAATCGTGTTATATTGAGGTATCAGTCGTTAAAATAGAAACGTTGACTCAAGAATTTGTAATAATTATGAGAGGTATAGCATTGGCAGAACATGAGGAAAAACACGAGATGACTTGATCATGCATATTGAACCGTGCGACATGCAATTGGGCCAAGGCGTTGGCTTTAGAGACCAAACACTTGACTTTAACCCTACTGCTGCGCAGCACCTATATCTAGCTATCGTGGCCAGTGCGTTACTCTTAGATATTTTTCGCCCCAACTGTGGGTAATCATGAACGCAGGAGTGGGGTTAAGCACTGCTCACTCGTCTAAACCAAGTACCAAGTGCCATAAGTACAGAAAGGATATATTCTGCTCCGGAATGCGGTTGCTACCTTGATGGATGACCTGTGTCTTACATCTATATCTGCTTAAAAATAATTATGAATTTATCCCTTTCAGTTTTTGAAAATTTTGTTGGCTTTCTGGACTACATGGCCTGTGGTAATGTCTTCTCCAGTTAGCTATTTTAAGAAAGAGTAAAAGAGCTAAATTTTCAGGAGTTTTGTGTAAATACTACTGGTTTTCCCTGTGACGTTAAAGTATTTTCATATCTACCTGGATGCCCAGATGTACAATTCATACGTGCATGTGGTCTCAAACAACAATTTGTTTTTATAAATACAATATAATTATTGCGAAGATTTTTTTTAGCAATAGAATTCTTCTAAGAGCAGTAAAATAATCAATTAAAATTTCTTTACTTGCAAACGCTAAATAAAAACTAGTCTAGACTTTGAATGAATTATGACTATAATATTTATATCTCAACTACAATTTTATTTTACACGCCCTATCTCTGATGGATAATGTGCCACATTGAAATGTTACAAAACGTATACTTCATGTAGCAAATCTATCTGAACTGCTGACGGTTTTTTATATTTAAAAGAGTCAAAGATCGTCAACAATATTTGTCTTCTTTTATTAGTAGTACATTTCGTGTATAGCAAATTATATTAGTTAAATTCTTTTATTATTCGTATATTTCTGGTATACCAAACAATATTGTCAACTTCTGTTATTACTCGTTTATTTCGTGTAGATCAGGTGATACCGAATAACCTTTTCTTATAATTATTCCTTAAAACATCGTTTCTCAAAAACGAAAAAGTTCAATAGATAGAGCTTTGAAATATTCACTGGGAAGTCTTAGCTACACCATACTATGTTGGAGGGGTCAAATCCCATCTGATAAGAGGATGTCTTATCCTGATGAACAGCAGCTAATCTCATACCGATAATCCAGTCCTAACGATTTATCGTAAATCCCACGAACGAGCGATAGCTCAGTAGGCAGCAAGTTTCTTATAGCATTATCGAGGTCTTAGGTTTAATTCCGAGCTAGATCGCAGGATGGCAGATCATACTGTATCAGCTCTATCGTTGAATCTATCGGAGAGCCACCGCCTCTGCATAAGAGTCCGTGGAGAATTGAAGGACATGCGAAACTATCCAAAAACCTCGGTCTTTTATAAGAACATCATTGTACCATTGCCTCAACGTTATAAACATCTCCAGCAGATAATGGCCCTGAAGAGGAAGTACTCCTGCAACATATTTTAATGTATGTTTACACCAAGCTACTTGCAGCTCTCAACACACTTCCACAATATTCTCTGACGTCACAAGCAACACTTCTTTTTGTCCACGATGAAATGGAAAATTGCTAAAAAAAAAATTGAAGGTTTTGGATTTTTCCACAAATCACAAGCGTAACGAATTACTGCTTGTGACTTCAGAGCGTTTTGTGGAACGGTAAGAATAGCTGTGAATTGCTTTGCATAAATATATCTTTAATATAATAACCACAAGGACATCCTTGTCCATAATAGGTGGTGTGACGTTTGAGTGAGAGTAATCACTCGGTATAACAGGACAATAAATGTGAAAGTGCCTGGTCACCATGTTGCAATCCTGTTAAGAACTGGCACTACCATCGGACTTAATTTTTCTCTAGTTACTCATAACTTTGATGTTGTGGTTATGATTGTAAATATCGCCCGGGATAACTAAATGCGTAGGAGCTTGACGATGCATCGTGGTCGGTGCTAAAAGCATTGGCTTACGAACTTCGGAAGTTGACTGAAACTCTTCCAGTACAGTCCATAATCCCAGTTTGGCTGCTTTTCATTTTGTATAGCCATGTTCTGTCTATGATTACAATAGGGAGTAGAAAGGTGTGATGTTACTAGAGATTCTAAATCATGTACACACTTTACTTTCTCTCACTCACAGCAATTATTATAATAAACAGTAAATTTCATCTAGTCTCAAGGTATGGCGCTTATAATTGAGAGGAAGGGTGCCCAATTTCTTAAATCTTGTCAGTACACTTAACCCCCTCTTGTTGCTTAAGGAAGATAAAACCATGTGCTCTTAAGAACTAAAAAAAAACAACAACTAAGTGTGAAAGGGATGGGACATTTTTTTCGCTATAGATTCTGATACAGTCAGTGCTTTTACTGCTACCTTTGCTGCTGCTGTTGCTGTTGCAAATGACCTTGCCGTTGTTGTTCTATTTTTTTTTTTTTGAATGATGATGAGGATAAAAATTTATGTCGTGATTATCGGGCGTGAGACTGAAGTGCCACCTCGCTCTGCATGAGGTAAGTAGCTTACACATTAGTTACAAACAAGCAGCGTTCAGCATACAGCCGACTAGACATGAAAGACTGAGGTTTAAACAATGTAATCATCTCCCACACTGTTGACCACTCACATTCATAACGCAAAAACCTGGTTCTAATGAGGCAGTCTCCTCGCCTTCCCACGCCCTTGGGTGTGAATGGTGTTTGACGCGCTAATGAAAGGGTTCTAAGTTCCGAGGAAAATTGTCGAGCTTAGAACCTGGCGTTCTTGCCCTGCTAATGTCGACTACAGTTGAGTGCGAATCACCTCGCAGTTGTCTGACGTAGGGTTCATCTAACTCGCCACTGTGTTTGGATAATCACGACACACGTGATCAGGTTGTTTATCACGAGAAGATATGTGTAAATAATAATTACATATATATATATGTTATAATAATAAAACTGATTATCTCAAGAGTTTCAAGCCTGTGCAGCTCTCGTCAGATGGCTTTATCTCTCTCTCTCTCTCTCTCTCTCTCTCTCTCTCTCTCTCTATATATATATATATATATATATATATATATAGTTTGAAGATAAGTTGCAATAATTGATAAGAGTGCTCAACTGTGGGAGCATTTTATATATCTATATCTATATCTATCTATCTATCTATCTATCTATCTATCTATCTATCTATCTATCTATCTATCTATATATATATATATATATATATATATATATATATATATATATATATATATATATTTTAACAGATGATTTATCAAAGCTGTAAAACTCCAGACGCGACTTGTAAAGATTCGGATAAAAGTGTAACGACATGTTGCTTGAAACACTACTTTTACAATGACGAAATTTAAGAAACTCGCACAAGCGCTGATGCTGCGAATTGTCCATACCAAATCATAGTGAAAAATATCACCCCATTCTCTTGTTAACAGCGATTTGGCTGTATCTGAATCCAGGGGCGAATGGAGACGTGTTGTCTCAAAAATATGTCTCGAAATACAATAAGACGACACGGCAGAAATGATAAGTTGATGAAATAAATATTTTTTGAAAAGGTTGGAAAGTTAACTCCCTTGTCTTAATGCTTCAGCAAAGTTGTTTTCTCTTTATTTCCTAGTTCATTTCATTCTTAAAGGAGTCTAATATAGCTGAAATCACGTCGCATTGGAATGGCTCCATAAATAAAATCAATTCAGTAGCTCTTGTTTCCTCTCTCCGACGTTTAATTATCGATGAAAAAAAAAAAAAAGAAAGGAAAAAAAAAAAAATCCAAAGCGTCATGAGTATGCTATGCCACGATTTTATCGTTCTAACCTTGATCATCACGATCATCATGATTCTCAACATCACGACTTCATGCATCACCATCATCATCACTCTCAACATCATCTCAATTGTCCTCCTCCTCCTCTTCCTCCTCCACATCATCAGTATCAACATCATCTTGTGTATCGTCATCATTATCCTTAACATCACCATCATCATCATCGCCATCATCATCATCATCATCCTCATGATCATCATCATGATCATCATCATGATCATCATCATCACCATCACCATCATCATGATCATCATCAAAAGTAGGACTATCATCGTCTGTAGCAGCAGCATTTTTATCTTCCTTCTTATTATCAACACTGCCTCAGACAAAATAAGAACCCTCCAATACAACCCCCATCCCTTCTTTTCCCCCACCCATACCATCGTAAAACACTCACACTCCATTCTTAGAGTCTGCGGCTCACACTGTACGTGTAAACAGCCAGTAAAGAATGATCTAAAACATAATATATAGTATGTAAACCACCGCACTGATCTTCTTATTGTTATCATGGCAAAAAATTGATTATAACTCTCTTATGATAAAACAAACATAGGCCGCAGCAGTCAATAACACAGATTCACACCAAGGGGGTTCACATTTAACGTCACACTTTTGAATAAGTAAAAATAAATGCTACATTGATCGCTGCTTGAAAAAAACCGACATAAGCAGCGCTGATTTGACCTAGAATCATATTTTATAAACTACGATTTTAGTTTTTTTTTCCATTTCATTTTCTGTACGAAAGATATTTGTTGAATGTTGAACTCCTTCGTTTAAATGGACTGTTGAATGAGTCCATGGTTAAGTTATCCTAAACCAGAATATCAAATCTAGCCTTATCCATGTAATTGTATCGTAACGTGAAAAGGAAATAAAAAACGTTTGACAATAACTAGTTGTAAAAACAAGAAGAAAATTCGCTTTTAAAATGGACTCGGTATCGTTGCAAGGGGAAATGTTACCAAAAATTAAAATGAAATAAAATAAAATGCAATCACTTTGGACGGTCTGAAACTATGCGCAACTTTGTCATGTAGTCAATACTCAGCCAGCCTTTTATTTTATTTCAAAGCTCAAATGATCAAGAACCTTGCCTGAGTAGGTTAGAGCAGATGGTGATTAACGAAAATGAAAGGGATTCAAAATCACTATGTTTTATATTTCTGAAATATAAGCTATACTTATCCACGCAGCTTGGTAAAAAAAAATCAGACTAACTCGATCTCGCCAGCTTAACTTTAATTTATTCTTGCTTCAATACGAATACAAATACATACGAATACACTTTACTGTTTATAAAAAAAAAAACACGAAGGGAGTAAGAATACGGGAAATCCTCTAAAACTGTACTTCTCAAATCTATTTTAGATCCTTTAAAACGCTTATTAGAATGTAGTGAATTTCCGCAAAATTACCATAAGGTGCTAACTTGCGGAAACCAATAGCTACACATTAATTCATTCCTACATGATAATGTATATTTAAAATGTCTTTAAAGTTAAACAGATTCCAATTTTACAAATTTTGCTAACTATTCTCTTTGTACAGATCCTTATAAAGTCATAATCGATAAACTTTCATCCATTTCAACCATATTATTTTCCCCTGGACTTAACCTCCGTGTTTTCTTTCGGAGTGGCAATCATGCATAATCATAAACACATTCATTTCAATGGGCATCTGCATCTCTTCAATATCATTATCGTCGTCATCATCAGCTCATTGTCTCAACAATGATGATGATGATAATGATGATGATGAGCATCAACATCTTCATTTTTATTCTCTTAATCATCATTAAAATCTTCATCATCAACATACCACCATCCTCTTTATTACCACCAGCGCTGTCACCATCTTCATTTTGGTTACTACCATCTAACGTCTGCCTGAGTGTTCCATCTGAATCCATCTCGTGGCAAGAAATTGACATTTCAAAATATTCCAACTTTATCTAAAGTATGTCTCATATCAGATTGCTATATTGTCCTACTCCAATGTCGATCCTTTCTGTTTTTTTCTCAATAGCACTGTAAAGAAAATGTGTTTATGGAACTATAACAACAACAACGACGACAACAGCAACAACAGCAACAACTATAATAGCATAACAATAACATCAACAAGAACCAATAATAATAACAACAGCAACAATAACAACAACAACAACAACAACAACAACTGGGAAGGTGCGTGCGGTAAGAGAAAGTAATCAAGACCAATGTTATGATAACATCTTACAGAAACCATTTGTTTAATTTTAAAAGGCGTGTGTCACTGATTGGGCGCGGGCGGTTCACCCGAAGCGTATCAAGTGTTTGAGCACGCCTCTCTGGTGACGCCTCATTTGTTGGTCTGGATGGGTAATCGATTGCGCCCAGTCTCTAGAACCGGAAGCAGACGATGCCCGCTTTCCCAGAATGCCTGACAAGTCGTGATAGGTCAAAGGTGAGAGACTGTTATGGAGGCGATGACTCGGTGAAGGCTCTGTATTCCAGTAGCCAGCTCCAGGCACGAGCAGCTCCTCCGCGGCATCTGAAGGTCCGCGGTGTTCCGGCACAGACGACTTGCCGTGGGCTTGGGATAAAGGGAAGCTATTATCGCGATCTCCTGACGTCTGCTGATGTCGGATGTTTTTGCTCGCCCGAAGCAACCACATCAACAGCTGATCGTCATCTCTCCTGGACAGGGAGCTTTGGCTTGTGAGACTCCTGACGCGCGGCGATGGCGCCGAATACCACGCGGATTCTCCAGCGGGCCAGTCCAGCCGTTGTGGCGCCATCAATGCCTGCCCGGCTGCGGCGTCGGATTCTTCACTCGCATCGCGTGACAGAGAATCCCGGCCGCGGCTCAGCAAGGTCTCTAGAATATCGTCGGACTGGGAGGATAACCTTCCTGCGGGCGTCAAGTCGAGACCCGAAGCCGCTTCCACGCTCCCTCTGTCTCGTTTCCCGAATCGTATGAGCGGCCCCATGGCTTTCCGCCTGCAAGAAATCCTCAGACAACGGGACATCTCGGAGACGTGTGCACATCTCTGGGCGCAACCGACGTCTTGCATGCGGCGCGCCACCCTGGTCGGAGATTCTGCGCCGTGAGCCAAGAGCAACCAGCAGGAGAGCAGGATGGCGATGTGCAGGAGCAAGTGGCGTGCCAAGGAAAAGGCCATGCAAAAACTATGGGTCGTGCGCGGGACCATGATCAATTCCTGCGGCAATGAAAGAGCAAGAAAAAAAAAGAGGATTTATTAGTTTTCATTTGAGCAAGTACTGAGATGTAAAAAAAATCCTGCAATTTTGTGTAGCAATCTCCCAAACAGTTAGTTTTGTAGCTTGGACATTTCCGAAGGAAAAATGGGATTCTGTGAGCAAGAACCAATTGGAAAGTTGGGAAAGACTCAAGTTATTTACTTGCAGCTGCTATACAGTTAAAGTTTAAGAAAAACCTGATAGAGAGAAAGAAAGAAAGAAAGAGAGAGACAGACAGAGAGAGACAGACAGATAGACAGAGAGGGAGAGAGAAAGAGAGAGACAGACAGACAGAGAGGGAGAGAGAGAGAGAGAGAGAGAGAGAGAGAGAGAGAGAGAGAGAGAGAGAGAGAGAGAGAGAGAGAGAGAGAGAGAGAGAGTCCACTGAATTAAACATAGAGCGGTGTTTCTCTACAAAAAAATTCAGTCTGCAACTCAATGCATGATAAAGTATGGTGATCTGAAAAATTATGACGTAACAAGGAGACGATGGTCGTGACAACGGAGACGGTGACAATGAGGAGGAAGAAAATAAAGGAAATCGACAAATTCTATACTTCTCCAGTCTGTTTTTAGATCCTTTTAAGCGTTTTTAGAAAGCTCTGAACTTTCGCATTAAATGCATGAAAATGCACTGCCTTGCGGAAATTCTTAGCCGCGTATTTCTATAAATTTATATGGTCATGACTGTTTTTCGAAAAATCTGTAAATAGATTTGGATTTCACAACATAAGTTGACTTTTCTTCTTGTGATAATGATGATGACAGTGGGGAGCTGAGAATAGCGACGGTAATTTATTCTGTCAAGTTATGAATATGCCCAAATTGTACACTACGTCAGATATAGTGTATGCTTTACTTTGTGAGCAAAAGGACTCTTCTACATCAACGTAAACCAGCTCCTGTTTCATCAATATAGAGCATAACTTAATTTTCATATATATTCTTGTACTCAATAGGCTGAAAATGTTTCCTTCTAGGAATAAGGGGAGAAAATTAATTTTAGATCTAACGACCGAAGCAGCTTTGTGACGATAATTTTCACGCAACAAGACGTAGAGAAATGGTTTTGTTACATTATCATGTCAACTTTCCCCATAAAATGCAAGCTTCATTTCTTTCTGCAGATACTGTATAGTACTACGATTCCTATCAAGAATGCTTTCTTAAGTTTGCAAAATTCAATCTATCCAAAGATCGACTTAAACTTTGATTATCATGTAGGTACGGATACTTCGGCAATTACGAATTCCATGGAGGTGGTATAACTCTAGGCACTTTTTGTTTCTCTCTTGATGTCTCATACAATATCTTGATGAGCGCTAAGATGGATCTTTGAATAGATTTGGACATTAAAGAATTAGCTGTTTTACAGTATTGAAAGATCTAATGCGAAGTTAAGCTATAGAGCTTGTGCCTGTGTTTTATCTTAGACCATCCTGAGTTCCCTTAGGCTGGTACCGCGCTAGGACAAATCAGTCACCTAACAGTTCTGTCGTGTTGTCGTTGGACTGAGATCCCTTAGGCTAGTACCGCGCTAGGACAAATCAGTCACCTAACAGTTTTGTCGTTGTCGTGTTGTTGGACTGACTGCCCATGAACCCTGCAACACTAAAACAAAACATTTGGGCGACATTCATTTACCTCGCGCAATCTAGAACATAATCTGTGTTACAAATGAACATGGATGTGACAGAAGTTGCTTGTGTTTGTGCTCTTCTGATTTCTTTTAGAAAAAAGAAACGCAAACAAAGATATTGGGTTCACCCCATGATCAGTCAAAGATTGCTAAAGGGACAATTTTATAAACTCTGCGAGGGTATGAGGTGTTTGCCACAACATATTTTCGGATATTATAGAATGAGCAAGGACAGATTGGATGATCTACTACGGATTGTTGGCCCTTCAAGCTAATATTTTCTTTCTATAACTGAACGTAGATTGTGCTGCTTATTGGTGTTAAACTTTGTACGAAGTTATCGAAAAAGTAGAAATAAAAAAGAAACAAGGAGGGAATCGGCAGAGGAATTAAATTAGTTCGAGGAGTCTGTAATTTTGAGTTATCCGCGTTTGATATAGTCGTGTTCGGTCGAATGTATATATTAAGTTCTAGATCCAATCATATAGGGATCTGAAGCTTTATCAATAACATAAAAGGCAACTTCGATTTCTTTGTTCCCTATCTCCTCCTTAACCACTGAACACACAGTGATGAAGTTTACTGATTTATGATCTGTCAAGTTCTGTGTATGTCGCGGTAAAAAAAAAATGTAAAAAAATTTGGACTTTGGGTAAAAAATGCCCTTGAAAGTTCTGTGTATTTTTAATTGTAATTAATTCTTCATTTGTAATTGCCAAATTTGCTATAGGAACCAAATAATATAGTAAACAATGATTTTTCAGTGTTTTCGAATTTTTGATTTAGACAACTCTTTTAAAACAATTTATCATTATTTTATAAACATAAATGTGCTGTAAAAACATGTTTCTATTTTCAAAGGAGTGAAAAACTAAAAGAAAAGAAAATTTAAACGAAATTTGGCCTCTTGCAGGTTAAGACAAAAGGTCATATTTTGTGGTTACTTTCGGTCTTAACGCAGAGCATTCTTTTTCTCTCAATGGCCTGCTAAGATGAAACAGAAAGATTTCAAAGCTCTGAGATTGATTGCAACATTTCTTCAATTGTTTTTGTTTAAACGCAATATTTATGTAGAATGATCTACACATTTAATTTTCTTAGATCTAGATAAAAATATATATTTCTCCGAAATATCACTCACAAAAGGTAAGTAAATAAGCTTAGCAGGATTTATAAAGTAGATCTAGATTTAGATCTATACAAATCTGGACCAGAATTTGGATCGAAATCGCGTTAATCTGAGGGCTTGTCAATAAATGTCTAGATCTAATCATACATTTAAGCGTAGTCAGAATCTGGACCTAACCATTTAGAATTGGAGGTATAATAACAAAAATATATATTAAAACATAGAACCAAAAGCAGCGTAATTTGGAGGACTTTATAATTCCAATCAATGTTCGTAGTCAAAATCTAGATCTAGATCTAGATTAGAATCAAATTTGGATTTAAATAAGTTCTCAGTCAAAATATAGATCTAAATCTAGATAAATACCCAGTTTGCCAGAGTCTAGATATAGATCTATAACATTTTTCACTATCCATCGCAACAAATGTTTCGAAAAGCCAAATTTTGACTGCGGTTACTAGATTCTAAATCTAGAGCTACTTAATTGTGAAAGTTTTTTGTGTTTTTCTTTTCTTTCTCAAATTATTTTGAAATATTTTTGGAAGCTATAAGCTTATTACTCCTTCCGACAAATTTATCAAAATCTGTTGCGATTTTCCATTGCGTTAAAATTTTTTTAAAAATCAAGACAGGATTTTCGATAACAATTGATTTTCACTGCTCTTTGGCTACAAGTGTTTGGAAATCTACACACATTTTTTATTTCCACATACTTTATGTAGAGGCTAGATTCAGACAAAATTTTCTAAGACCTTTTATTTCTTTTATGTACTTTTTTGTGACAAATTTCATCAATACAATTTACAAAAGCGTCATCGATATTATTGTTTACTTCCGCGCACTCTTTTTCTCAGTCTCACTGGCTTGCCTATGAAACAAAACGCTTTCAAAGCTTTGAGATTTATTGATTACAAGATGTAATCAATTGTTTTTGTTTAAATGCAATCTCTATCTAGAAAGATCTACACACTGAAATCTAAAACATTTTTCATACTCCATTGCAACAACAAATGTTTCGATAAGCAAAATTTTGACTGCGATTACTAGATCTAGAACTATTTGACTGTAAAAAGATCTTTTTTGTTTTTGTTTTCTTTCTTGAAACATTTTGAAATATTTTTGGATGTAATGTTTTTATTACCCCTTTCAACAAATATATAAAAATGGATTTTCCGTTATGGTGTGAAATTTTTTTTAAACCAAGACAGGATTTTTTTTTATAAACAATTCATTTTTAATACTCTTTGGCTACAAGTTCTTCGACATCTACAAATTTTTTGGGGACCAACTTATTGTAGATCCAAACAAAACTTTCTGAGCTTTTAAATTTTTTAAATACATTTTTGTGACAAATTTCTTTTATAGAATTAATTTTGGACTTAAATGCAACTTTAGTTTAAATATATGGACTTTTGGGTGTAGATGTAATTTTTTTTTTTTTATGAATTCTTTTCTTTTTCCATTTTTTGTGTATGTAGTTGTAGTGCTCTTGAGAGTCATTGTTGAATTTTTTTTTTCTTCACATAGTTTTATGGCTCTGGAGGAAACGACACTTTAGATCTCAACGGTGTTCGCGATGATGGAGGAAGAGCATTTCAGTGGAGAGATAAACTAAAACGAGGGTCTCTTACACAACTGCACCCAGATTTAGTTTACTTTATTGCTTGAGATACATGTATTTACTTCATTTAAAGAAGGCTTCATTACAACATGAGAAGAATTCCGGTTTTTCAGGGTTCTTCAACTTTCAAAACTGTACTAGGGGTGAACCTGGAGGAGATAATTCTGTTACATGTATTTTTGAAAAACAATTGTCTTTTTTTTCTTAAATTTCTTTCTGAAGTTATTTGGCTCTGGAGATAAGTCAGTATATGGAAAATAAGCATCTACTTTTGGTTTCTTTTTGTATTTTTTAGTGGTTTTGTTTTGGAGACCAGTTTTTCTCCAGATTTGTTTGGAACAGATTGCACTGTATCTGTTGTGCGGACGTCACATCAGCACCACATACTATGGTCTTGGTGGAGAGATAAACTAAAACAAGGGCTGCTCAAACCATAGCACCAAGCTTTGGTTTACTTTTTTGCTTGAGATCTTTGCTTCATTTAAAGAATGTCTACATGATAACATTAGAAAAAATTCTAATGTTTCACAATTCTATTATTCGAAAACTGAACCAGTTTTTCACCATGTGTTAAGAACACATTATCTGTAGTGGGTCAATCAGCACCACATATGGTCTCAGTAGAGAGATATAAACTAAAACAAGGGCTACTTAAACGTTTTACATACAGCTAAAGTTTACTTTTTTGCTTGGAATCTTTATTTCATTTTAAGAAGATCTTTATTACAACATGAGAAGAATTCCAATGTTTCAGGGTTCTTACAATTCTGTTACATGATTGTATTATTGAAAAAAATATATTTTTCTTTTTTTTTATTTTCTTTACGTAGTTCTGTAGTTCTGGAGATAAATCTGTATTTGATGTGAAGCTGTTTTCTTTTCTTTTCCCATTTTTTCTGTATGTAGTTGTAAGGCTCTTGAGAGTTATTGTTGTAATTTTTTCTGTTCATGTCTTTGGAGGAGATAAAACTGTTACTGTTGTGGTTCACTTTTCTTCAATATGATAATTTGGAACACATTGCACTGTATCTGCTGGGCACTGGAGGAAATATAACTGTTATTGTTGTTGTTCACTTTTCTTCAATGTGGTAGTTTGGAACACATTACACTGTATCTGATGTGTATCAGTTCAGCACCACAAAGGTTCTCTGTGGAGAGATAAACTAAAACTAGGGCAGCTTTAACGATTGAACCCAGATTTAGTTTACCTTTTTGCTTTATAAAAGCTAATTTAAAGAATAAAGTCATGACAACTTGTAATGAATTCCAATGTTTTCAAGATTCTATATTTTTCAAAACTGTACCATGGCTCTGGAGCAAAAAATTCTGTTACAGTATGTATTATTGAAAAACAATTTTTTACCTTTTTTTTTTTTGCTCTATGTAGTTCTGTGGCTCTTAATTAATTCTGTATTTGTTGTAAGGTTTTTTTAAGTTTTCTTTTTCCATTTTTTTTGTCTTTATCAGTTTATGTAGTTGTATAGCTCTTGAGATTTATCGTTGTAAAGTTGTTTTATGTAGTTTTATGGCTCCAGAAGAGATCTATCTATTATTATTGTAGCTTACTTTTCTTCAATATAGTAGTCTTCCCCACCTGTTCACTTTTCTTCTGTGTCGATGTATGATTCCCGAGAATATAAGTCGTTATAGTTGTGAATTTTGCAATTAGCTCTCCCTCAGTGTATAATTTGTCTTCGTAACCAGTTCATTTGAACGGGTATTCACGCTTGTTTGTTATAAGTTTCCATTGGCTATAGAGAGATAAAATGTTGATAAGAAGCATAACATAACCAAACTTTCATGTATTTTTGGTTCTTCCTTGAAGTTTGTAAAAAAATATGCCATCAATTCAGATACTTAAGCCTTATGTAAGAAAAAAAACACATTGAAAGCAGGTGAACTCAAATAGGAGAAACATCACAGTATCGAATTGTCAAAAACCATGCTTTCTCTCTCTTCCTCTCCCTATATCTCTTTCTCTCTTTCTCTTTCTCTCTCTCTCTCCCTCCCTCCCTCTGAGTGGCAAGGCACTGGTACCTACAAAATATTAAGTCGAGGGTTTGAATCTAACAAAGACCAGCATTGTTTCGGCAATTTTCACTCAAAGCCTATTTTTTCACTACTTCTGAGCACTAACTACATTGCTCCATGTAAGCTACTCAAGGTTGAAACATTACCCTTATCTGATCCAGGATTTGAACCATGATTCTCCTGATCTTAGAGCCGAGTGTTTACTAGGACCACGACAATATTTGGTAATAACTGATAGGACAAAGATAGTGTTACGCACGGCGATGGCAGTAATTATGATGAATTATAAGGAATTTCAATTTTTCTGCCATCTTTTTCATAGTCAGTGCGGTTTACTGTTGCTATAACTTTCTAACATACGATTTTATCTGTGTAAACAGGTTTATGGTAAGATGCTACTCACTGTTCGAGATATTTGCTCACTGTAGGCTCCCTCTGTTTCTCAACCGAGAACGTCGCACTAATTCCCAGAGTACTGTGTCTATTTCACAGAAATATGCGCCTACAGGCCTGGCTTTATTAACTTTATGTTGCTTCAGTTAGTCCGCTAGATACAATGGTGATATCAGGAAGATGGTTTTTATTCCTTGAATATCAGCGGAGACCTTGCACAAGTGTGGTAGATTTCTGGTACAAAGTCATCTGACCCATCCGACTTTACTCTTGACCTTGACCTGTTAAGGAGAAGAAAGGTGGACTTAAATATTCTATCTGTTTGAAACTGTCAGAGAGTAGACCTACAAAAAAATAAATAGATACAAACCTTTGTATTATAGTTAAATCTCTCTCTCTCTCTCTCTCTCTCTCTCTCTCTCTCTCTCTCTCTCTCTCTCTCTCTCTCTCTCTTTCAATAAGGTTGTCAGAAGAATTACTTTTGTTGTTTCATTTTAAACGTTATTTTATCAGCTTTGCTGTTAAAACTTGTTTGATTAAATAACAAAGGGTTCATTAGTAAGTTTCAGTTACATGCACCCATAGCTTTAAAAAAAAATTATAGCAGTTAAATTTTTTTTATCTCTTCTCCTGGAAACGGTTCTGCATGAGTGTGAGTCCTGGGCAAACGAGGACTGCTTGTACTTTTTAAAAGATGTTAATTTACGAAAAAAAATATAGCTTATTTAAAATTTTTGTTTATGAAAAAATGTTCAAAAACTTGAGTTCGATCAATTAAAACAAGTTATGATGATAATCAAACCCTTAAATGAAAAGCACTTGTAAAAAATCAAATGTTGATTTTCATCTTAGTAAAAACTCTTTTTCTACCATGGTCGATTTTTACAACGCTCATCTATAAATTCTGAAATTGTACCTCTGGAGGTTTTTCATGAATTGTGAACCAAAGTTATGTAGACATCATAAATCAAAGAATTCTCTTTTGTGCCCACAATTGACCCTGATAATAATTGAAAAGTTATAAACTTTGAGCACAGTTCTTTAGAATAGAGGCCGAGAAATCCTGCAATCACAGCTTAATGTGGGAAGCAGTTCATCAATAAATTAATCAATAAAAAACATACATTAATGAATCCGTCGTAAAGCTCCCGTTTTAAGTTCAATAGCAGTACCGTCATTATGCGTGACATACTGATAGTAAACAGTTAATTGTTCTTTAGTTTTAAGAGACAAGTATAATCCTTTTCTTACTGACTTGCTTTATTCAGCTATGTATTTGCTGAAATGCTGTTAGTAGGAGCACTTTTATCTTGCTTCTTTCAAAGCTTGTGCTTCGCTTAGAATGTGACTGCTTTAGATGCTAATCGCCATATGCGCCTTATCTTTGACGTTAAAATTCGATCATTTTTTACAACACACAACAGGCCTCGAAATTAACTTTAGGAAATCATGCATTACACATGCAAAGTTTTCTCAAAGTCCCTACAAGTTAGAAAAGGCTTTATGAAATACATGTCAGTGCACAGCTCTTCGTATGCGAAAGTTCAGGCCACACACAATTCCGTTTTGAGTATCAAATTATAAATCTATGATTTTTAGATTTCTAAGTCTTTACCAAAGTCCAATTTCGTTAAACAGCTTGTTCAGTTCTCGATAGCGAGTTAATTTGTTCAGGTAGATCAGATAATTAGAAGAGTGTCTTTTCGTTTCCTTCTTGTACTTTGCTGGGTATAGGCAGGGCATCAGCGTGCATGTCAGAGTTAAATCCAGACTGAGCCCTAGCGCAGGTGGTTTGTACTGAGAGATAGATAGTAATCGTTTCTCTCTTTATAGCAAGAAGAGTTCCTCTCTCTCTCTCTCTCTCTCTCTCTCTCTCTCTCTCTCTCTCTCTCTCTCTCTCTCTCTCTCTCTCTCTCTCCCCCTTTAAACCAGCACCACATATTCTGTCCAGCACTCACTCTCACCCACGCTGTCTGCCACATAGGCGGAAGGTTTGTGTGTGTGTGTGTGGGGGGGGGTAAGGTGGATTGATTGGGGCAAGGCGTGGTACGTCATAGAGGATAGTTCTTGGAAATAAAACGTATTAATTTTTCCCATGGGGGGAAGGGTAACCGAGATGTGGCGCTGTGACGTAATGGAAAGTCGTAATCATATCGCGCTCAAAGTAGAGACGCATCAGGTGAGGGGTGGCCGACAGAGAGAAACGGTGAAACGCCGAAAAAAAGGTGTGTGTGTGGGGGGGGGGGAGGGGAGGGGGAAAAAGGATGAGGGGGTTATACTTATAGGTGCTGCAGAAAGGTTGCTCTTGTGACTGGTATCTAAATTTTATCCTACTCTTCCTGCGCCACATCGCATTTTATATTTGAGGGGGAAAAAGGATGAGGGGGTTATACTTATAGATGCTGCAGAAAGGTTGCTCTTGTAACTGGTATCTACATTTTATCCTATTCTTCCTGCGCCACAGTGCATTTTATATTTACTAGGCTTTTTTTTTATGTCTATACGCTGACTTCTTGCTCCTGACTAGTGCCGTTGAAAACGATTATTACGGTTGTTGTTTTTTTTCAACTTCTCTCTTGCATTTTTGCAGTTCTGCTCCTCTGAAAGCGTGTGCATAGCTGTTTACTATTTCCACATCATCGTATTGTTTTGGTTTTTTAAAGGAGGAGATAGAGGAGGGGCAGAAAGAACCGGAGTAGATGGAAAGGAGAGGAGGAGGAGGAGGAGA
>JAWDGP010006299.1:370000-375000 GCA_033675545.1 Elysia crispata | reverse complement strand
TTCCGCCAGTAATTTGTTCAGAGGCACACCAGCAATTTATCGTCAACCCCCTATCCCTCCCTGTCCCCACACATCCCAATGTATCAGGAAATTAACTTTTCTACCATTCATCGAACGATTAAAAAATACCTTGAGTAAATTCAGACAAGCACAGTAAATCTTTATGCCTGTTGTTAGATACGTCTAGTATATCCACACTTAGTTCAGTCAATCTTTATGCCTGTTGTTAGATACGTCTAGTATATCCACACTTAGTTCAGTCAATCTTAATGCCTGTTGTTAGATACGTCTAGTATATCCACACTTAGTTCAGTCAATCTTTATGCTTGTTGTTAGATACGTCTAGTGTATCCACACTTAGTACAGTCGATCTTTATGCCTGTTGTTAGATACGTCTAGTATATCCACACTTAGTTCAGTCAATCTTTATGCCTGTTGTTAGATACGTCTAGTATATCCACACTTAATTCAGTCAATCTTTATGCCTGTTGTTAAATACGTCTAGTATATCCACACTTAATTCAGTCAATATTTATGCCTGTTGTTAGATACGTCTAGTATATCCACACTTAGTTCAGTCAATCTTTATGCCTGTTGTTAGATACGTCTAGTATATCCACACTTAGTTCAGTCAATCTTTATGTCTGTTGTTAGATACTTCTAGTATATCCACACTTAGTTCAGTCAATCTTTATGCCTGTTGTTAGATACGTCTAGTGTATCCACACTTAGTTCAGTCAATCTTTATGCCTGTTGTTAGATACGTCTAGTGTATCCACACTTAGTACAGTCAATCTTTATGCCTGTTGTTAGATACGTCTAGTGTATCCACACTTAGTACAGTCAATCTTTATGCCTGTTGTTAGATACGTCTAGTGTATCCACACTTAGTTCAGTCAATCTTTATGCCTGTTGTTAGATACGTCTAGTGTATCCACACTTAGTTCAGTCAATCTTTATGCCTGTTGTTAGATACGTCTAGTGTATCCACACTTAGTTCAGTCAATCTTTATGCCTGTTGTTAGATACGTCTAGTGTATCCACACTCAGTTCAGTCAATCTTTATGCCTGTTGTTAGATACGTCTAGTGTATCCACACTTAGTTTAGTCAATCTTTATGCCTGTTGTTAGATAGGTCTAGTGTATCCACACTCAGTTCAGTCAATCTTTATGCCTGTTGTTAGATACGTCTAGTGTATCCACACTTAGTTCAGTCGATCTTTATGCCTGTTGTTAGATACGTCTAGTGTATCCACACTTAGTTCAGTCAATCTTTATGCCTGTTGTTAGATACGTCTAGTGTATCCACACTTAGTTCAGTCAATCTTTATGCCTGTTGTTAGATACGTCTAGTGTATCCACACTTAGTTCAGTCGATCTTTATGCCTTTGTTAGAAACTTCTAGTGAATCGGGACCGTGCATAGTCAATCTTTATGCCAGTTGTTGGATACTTTTAGTAAATACAGACCTGGTGCAGCAAATCTTGATGGTTGTTGCTGGATACTACAGCAGATCGCGATGGCTGTTGTGGAATATTTCCAAACGTGCTGCACTAAACCGTGGTAAGTGTAGTTTTGTTGTATGGACACGACCAGTATTGGTGTAATAAAATGGGGCAGTAACTCTTCTTAATGTTTGATGGATACTTCCAGAGTTGGTGTATTAAATCCTGAAAATTAATACATATTTCTAGAAATAAGGCAATAACCCCTGATAATGTTTGATGGATACTTCCAGAATCGGTGTATTAAATCCTGAAAATTAAAAGAACTTTTCTTCCTCTTTTCCTTCACCTGATCGTTTTTTGTTTTTTTTTTCTAAATGTTTAGTTTCCTTCCTCTTTTTCTTTGTCTGTCATCTATCTAGTCCTCCCCCTTCTTTCTCTCTTACACTCTTTTTCTCTCAATCTCACTGTATTCACACGCTCCTTCTCCGCTTATATCTCTCTCCCTTTCATTTTGTCTTTTTTTTCTCCCATCTGAGACTGACCTCTTCTTTCCCTCGATTTGCCTCTTTGTTTCTTGCTATCCTCTTAGTTTGTCTATTTGTACCTATACTTTTTAATCCTCTTCCTTCATTTAATCATTCGCTTTATTCTTTGGGTTTTTTTTTTAGTGTTATAATGCTCCCGAAAAGATCCTTCTACTAAAAAGATAAACAAATTCAGACCCAAAGGTTTCAAATGAAACCAATCAGAAAACACCAACGTTTCCTGTCTTGACAATACCTGGTGTGAATGAAAGAGTCAAAGAGATAGATAGATAGATAGATAGATGGATATACAGATAGATAGATAGATAGATAGACAGACAGATAGATAGATAGATAGATAGATAGATAGATAGATAGATAGATAGATAGATAGATAGATAGATAGATAGATAGATAGATAGATAGATAGATAGATAGATAGATAGATAGAAAGAGGCACAGAGAAAGAGAGAGAGAGAGAGAGAGAGAGAGAGAGAGAGAGAGAGAGAGAGAGAGAGAGAGAGAGAGAGAGAGAGAGAGGGAGGGAGTGAAGTAGGGAAAATAATCGAAGATATGTATGGAATAAGATAGAGAGAAAAAAATCTGGCAAGAAAGAAGAAGAAGACCATCATGGATTGACAATAGATTTAGAAAATAAAACAAAAATCAAGAAAACTTAATTTCTCCATGAGTATTTTACCTCTTGCTTCATAAGTAAAATACCCCCCCCACACACACACACACTCATAGTGATGTTAAAACACATGAACGATCCGACCAGGATCTTTGGAAGGAATAGAAGAGTGAGTGGTTAAAAACGCAACTCTGTAACAAATAATAATGAAAAAAAAAGAACTTCTGTCGTAAGGGATGTGCGGAATACAAAAATAATAAAATTAAAAGGATCGCGATCGACGATTTCCATAGTTAATTACTATGGATTATGCCAGATTAATAATTCTACCATCAATAATTTATCCCAACCTTCACTATAATTAATTCGAACATTCAAACTATCACACCTTTTCAGAAAAAAAAAAAAGAAAAGAAAAAGAGCAATAGAAGACAAGAAACTCATCAATCAAGTAATCAAAGGAAAAAAACCCTCATACAATTCGCCATCTATTAATATTTAAGCACCAGTGAAGGCGCGCCTGAGAAACGTGTGTGTGCTTGGACTAGGCGAACACCTTTTGTGTCGCTTGCAGCCTTTTGAGTCGCTTGCAGCCTTTTGACAGTCTCTAGAGCGCGCGGAGTAATACAAAAGGCCTGTGCGACTGAATACATCGGAGCATCGTCCTTGCCTTTCTCGCGGAGTGATACATTTCCGTCCGAGAAACAGACCTAAGCTGTACTAGCGAGTAGCAATGTATGTAGCAATGGCGGACTTCGGGCACGCAGCCCTAGTAAAAATGTGAACGAAGATGTTCTTGTTCACATTTTGTGGCAAAATGTCTCGCGTTCGCATCCAACATTCCAGACCCTATCCAAAGAAAGGCCAAAGAATTATCAAGTTACTTCCATTCAATATATAATTCCAATGAAGCCACAAAGTTTTTAGAAGTATTGAAACATTGATTTGTAAGCTTAGGCATAAAAGTTGACTATGCTGGTAAAAAATATGTATAGATTCATACGTGTATTAATGATAGAAAGACGTATTTGAAGATAAATAAAAAAGGGAAAGCCTAAATAATTAGAAAAAAAGATTATTTAAAAATTTGAAGGTAGATAATTAGATTACGAAAATAATAAAGTTAATTTTCAGATAAATAGAAAATAGTTCATAATTATGGTGTCGACTGATGCTTGAGAGAAGGGAGGTAAGGATTGAATAAACAGAAATCTCCAGAATATTTGTTTTACCCTTAATATTTGTTTTATCAGATAAACCAAATACAAGTCATTGTGATCCAAAGATACTTTCCACATGAGATTTTGAAGGTGATTGAGATTACTTCAGACGACCTTGGTACGATATCATTTACTCCTTTCCTTGAGGTTTTTCTTCTTTTTTTTTTGGAAATAAGAAATATTCAAACACATCACAGAGGGATAGTGATCTATCATTTAATATTCCCTCATGATCTTCCTCTGAACATCGAGTAGCGCCGATCTGGCAAGGCGAAAATGGACAGATAAAATCCCAGTTTCTATGGCGGCAACCTGTAACAAATTTCAAATGAACGTTTTTGCACCGCTCAAGGAGCAGGTTTTAAACCTGTGATGATCGAAGCTCTTAAAATTAATATCGTCTGTTAAAATAAGAGTTGTATATTCTTAGATAATCCAAGTGCTTGACTTTTCAGCGTTGCAAATCAAGTGAGAGAGAAAGAGAAAGAAAGAGAGAGAGAGAGAGAGAGAGAGAGAGAGAGAGAGAGAGAGAGAGAGAGAGAGAGAGAGAGAGAGAGAGAGAGAGAGAGAGAGAGAGAGAGAGAGAGAGAGAGAGAGAGAGAGAGAGAGAGAGAGAGAGAGAGAGAGAGAGAGAGAGAGAGAGAGAGAGACAGGCAGACAGAGAATGACACGGAGAGAACTAAATATGTACAGTTTGTTTTCGTATTGACTAAACCAGCCTCTTCACATCACCAATGATATTTTTCTCTGTCATTTTCTGCACAACCACCGGTCAGTGGACGCTTCGACATGATGACGGTGACTAATACCGGGGGACTCAAAAGTTAGATCTAAATCTAGATGATGGATCTTGTCGCAAAATAGAAAACACCTTAAAAAGTTAAATTTATCGATGTTGATCCTAGAATATTTGCATAGCTCTTTTATGTCGAAAAATAAGCAGTTTTTGAGGTCCTTTGTCAAAATTGTTGTGTGTGAAATGCCAATGCGGAAGTGCTAGGCTCTACTACTAGATTACTTTCATCATGGATGCCAAATTACGATCTCTTACGTCACGTCGGTTGAGTTGGTAAAACTTCCAGGATAAATTTGCGCGGTTTCAATTTAACGCAATAACGCGCGTATTATTATTAATGTCCCTTACATTAATCTTTCGCCCGCTGGCGATTACAGT
>JAWDGP010006299.1:355000-365000 GCA_033675545.1 Elysia crispata | reverse complement strand
ATAAATATAAGGACAATACAAAATTAGTTAAATTGCTATATGGGGCATCGTGAACTATAATTATAGCCAGGAATATTGAATTATTATAGTCCATTTTTTGCATTTTTCCCCATAATTCATATAAGTAAAGAAAATTTCAAACCAATAATTACATTAAAAAAAAATAAACAAACACTAGTTACTAGTTTTTAAGCTAGAAGTTACACCCAAAGGGTAGTGTAACCCCGCAAACAGTGTTTTTTTTTATTATTATTTATATATATATATTTTTTTAAGGAATATTTTCAAACCTAATGGGGAATTCCCCCCTTTTTCACAACGCATTCGTGTTTTTTATAATCCGCGTCCATCCTGTTTGTGATTGCAATTTTTTTTATTTTTGTATGTGATGAGAAATTGACACTTTAAAAGAAAGTAGTATAGAGAACGAAAATGATCTAGCTTAATATCACTCTGCGTAAAGATGGGTCGGTATTAATAGATATAATATAGAGAATGCGATTTCACAAAGAGTTATGTCTCTTTGTTGGAAGTCGAGAGTTATGTTCAATAATTAGATGAATCTCAAAGATCTAGGCAGAACTATATAATTTATAGTAAAAACTTTTGATCATGTACACGCTTTATGTTTCCATTTTTTTTAACTTTAAATTTCACACCAATGTGCATCCTTGAAGACGTTATTGCTAGTAACGCTAACAAAAACTTGAAGCAGAAGCATGACTTCCAACTATACAGCATAACTTTGTGAAACCGCATTCTCTATCATCTCACAATGATCATCAGCTTCTCCTTTGGGCGTGGGTCAATATGAAATAAAAAAAATTCCACATATTTTTGTATCCTTCGACCTGAATCCTGATTGAACAGAAAGTAATTCAATTTTTAAAAATAAACCCAAAGCTTTATTATCAAGCGCTGCTAAACAAGCAACAAATAGAAAAATTGGCCAAGTATGTAAAATCCTAAGCTCTTTATAATAATAATAATAATAATAATAATAATAATGAAGTTATTTCCTAGCGCCTCTCCCTACTTGCAGGCTCGAAGCTCTTTACAATAGTCTATTTACAAACGTTTATCATAGTGACACTAGTCTATAATCTAAAACCTAGTCCATTAACAATTCAAACAAACAGAAGAGGAAAAAATAAATAAGTTACATGTACAAAGAAAATAAGAAAAGACATTGACAATAAGACAAATTTCTCAGACTAATTAAGGTCTTCATGTGCAGTAAACAAATGGGTTTTCAATAGGGTCTTAAACTGACTTATAGAACTCGCCTCCCTGATGGAAAGGGAAAGGGCATTCCAGGCAACTGGTGCACATTGTACAAATGCTCTATGGCCGTCTTTTCTTGATGGTTTGCATGGAACTGACAGCAAAGCTTTGTTACCTGATCGTAAGCTACGAGTGGGGACGTACATACCGACAAGATCTACAAGATAATTAGGGGCATAGCCGTGAACACATTTGAAGCATAAGACAGCAATCTTATATTTTATCCTAGTTTGTACAGGAAGCCAGTGTAAATGCCTAAACATGGGTGTTAAGTGATCTCTTTTACGTTTTTTCAAAATGAGACGAGCAGCGTTGTTCTGAATCAATTGAAGCCTCTTTAGTGTGTCCATGGGTAAGCCATATAGTAAGGAATTACAGTAGTCTAGTCTTGATAGAATGAAAGAGGACACAAGAGTTTTCACAGCCCCTTCATTTAAAAAAGATCTAATCTGTTTAATTCTGCGTAGCTCTAAGAACATAATTTGGGCCAAATGATTGATATGAGGGGTCATTGACAACCCTGAATCAAAATAAACACCAAGATTTTTAGCTTTTGAAGAGAACAGTATCTGATCACTATCAATGTACATGTGGTCAACAACATATGGAAAAGCTTTTCTATCAATGCTACATGCTACAAGCTCTGTTTTGTCTTCATTCATCTTAAGTTTGTTAACAATCATCCAATTTTTAACATGTGATATACAACTCTCAAATTTCTTTACTAAGGTAGTAAAGTTTTCTGGACGAGAAGAGGAGTACACTTGGGTGTCGTCAGCGTACATGTGATAACATAAATCAAAACTTTGAATTAGTGTGCCTAATGGTTTTGTATATATGGTGTAGAGGACAGGTCCTAATACAGATCCTTGGGGAACTCCATAGTTAAGGTCAAATACAGGAGAAGTTTGGTTGTTTATCATTATACACTGAGTACGCCCACTGACATAAGACGAAAACCACTTTAAGACAACCCCTGACAATCCAAACGTCTTAGACAATCTTTCTAACAAAATACTGTGATCAATTGTGTCAAATGCTGCGCTTAGGTCTAACAAAGCAAGAATAGATGTATGGCCTTTGTCTGCAGCACATATAAGGTCATTTTGAACTTTTAGAAGAGCAGTTTCTGTGATGTGAAATTCTCTATATGCAGACTGAAAGTTATCTAAAAGGTTGTTCTTTGTCAAGTGTTTTTTCAATTGCAAAAGGACCACTTTTTCTAAAATCTTGGAAAGGAAAGGGAGATTTGACACAGGTCTAAAATTGCTCAGCTCTTCAGGGGATAAATTTGGCTTTTTTAACAGAGGTAAAACGACAGCATGTTTGAATGAGACCGGCACTATCCCAGAAAGAAGAGACTGATTTATCATGGCAGTTATTGGCTCAATAAGGTGTTCAAGGTGGATAACTAACAATGATGTGGGGATGGGATCTAAACAGCAAGATTTGGGTGGTGACGCCTTAATGATTTTCATAACATCTTCTTTTGTCACAGGTTCAAACATCATCATACAATCTCCACCAAAACAATCAAAAGAGGGAAGGGAAGAGGATGCAGCATCCATGGGTTTCCTAATTTTTGCAATCTTTTCAATGAAGAAATTACCAAATCTCTCAGCAAGTTTGTCTGCTGGAATTGTTTTAGGAATAGAACCCTGGCTGTTACATCCTTTTCCAGACAATGTGTTTGCAACATTATAAAGAGCTTTAGATGTGAGACACTCCTCTATCTTATGGCAATAGTAATATTTCTTTGCTGTTTCGATGGCATTTTTCAATTTTCTATTTAAGTCTCTATAAATGTCTCTATGGACACACAAGCTTGTTGAGTGCCACTTTCTTTCTGCTCTCCTTCGTTCAGTTTTCAAGTTCTTGATGTGTGATGTCCTCCAAGGTGCGGATGGCCGATCGGTAACTATACGGGTCTTTAATGGGGCGTAGATGTCCAGCAATTCTTTCAATTTTCTGTTGTAAATGTCTACTAGGTTCTTGTTATAGTCCTTTTTCATCTCTTCCGCTACACCCTGAATGGCTGTACCGAGTTTTTGATTGTCAATGTTCTTATTCCTGCATGTGTTTGTGCGTTTCACTGGTTTAGGTTTGCAAAAGGGCAGATCGAAAACAATTACTTTATGGTCTGATATACATTTGTCCATAACCTGCAGATTGCTGATGAGGCTAATATCAGGAGTGACTACCCAGTCAAGAATATGGTTTTTCTTTTGTGTAGGTAAGTTCACAACTTGTGTTAAGAGGTGGGTTCGTAGTATGTCTCTCATTTGACAAACATAGGTCTCTGTTTGATTGTCAAAGTGTAGATTGAAATCTCCAATAATAATGGGAAGGTGGACATTTAGTGAGAATTCATCCAAGAAAGTCTCAAATTCAGCAAGAAATTGTTTTGGTGTGAACTTGTTTTTGGGGCTTGGGGGAGGACGATAGACACAGATGAGAAGAACTGATCGACCATTGATGTAAAGTTTACATTCACAGCATTCAAATTGTGTCATGCTGGTCAACACGGTGCACTTGGCGTCAAGTGATTCTCGATGTATGACGCAGATCCCGCCGCCAGGCTGCCCTGTAGTACGTGCGAAGTTCAGAGGCTTTGCGTGTCCATCAGGACGGAGTTGATTGACAATTCCTTCGTCGCCTTTTGGCTTGAACCATGTTTCTGTGATAAATGCAATGTCTGCGTCTAGTTCTACAATTAAGTCATTGACAAGAGTAATCTTATTTCCTACTGATTGCGCATTAAGATGGATGACTTTCAACCCTTGTGCCTCGTTAGGAACGGAGTAAGTTTTTATAACTTTGACAGGAATCAAGTTTTTTGATGGTGCTTGTTTTTTAAACCTCTGATTGGAATGCATCTTACGGTTTTTAGGTCTCTGATTAGAATGCACTATAAGGTTTTTAATTAGGACAGGAATTATATAGATCTTTTTTAAAGTTCAATATCATATAGGCTTAAATAAAGGCGCAGATTTAAAATTCCGAAAGTCAGTGCACCGTTATACACTTTTTTGAAAGAATCGCAAATCTTCTTATAATATGCGTTTATAAAGATCTTAAAATAGATTTGGAAAATAAAGAATTGGCCTTAGGCGATTTTCTCTATTTGGGACTTGTTCAGCTCAATAGATGATGCTCCTAAAAAGGTCAGCGAGAGTTACGCCCTTTATTACCTGGCACTCCTAGACCCAAGATTAAATGGATTTATAAGCCTAGTCCATCGTTTATGAATTTTAACACCTCGTTCTACTCTAAAAACGGGCAACAGAAGCTGAATTTTGCTTTGCATTTTGCACTTGCAAAGTCAAATAATTATGCATACTAAATAAATATTCCACTCAAAACCTGCCTAGATCTAAATTTCTATATAATTCTTTGCAAGACTCCCAGATGTAACGATCTGGCCTAGATCTAGATCAATGTCTATTGCTAAAACGCAAGAGTAAATTTTTCCATGTCGTTTTCTTGATTGGTGGCACAACAGATTTTACAGTAGAAAAATTTATAAGAACTGGAGACAGAAAGAAGCGACTGAAAGTTCCCCGTTCAGCCTTAGCAACCAGTTAATTTAGCGTAAGTCTAGCCTCAATATCTCCATTGTGTATGAGATGTGGTGCATATCGTTCTGTCTATGTGCCTCTCTCTCTCTCTCTCTCTCTCTCTCTCTCTCTCTCTCTCTCTCTCTCTCTCTCTCTCTCTCTCTCTCTCTCCCTCTCTCTTTTTCTTTCTCCCCACTTTAATGTCCTCATGCAGTAATATTGTTTTGTAAAAGCCTCGAGGTAATGACGAAATTTTAAAGAAAGTCGATATCAATGAAATTCATATCACTTTATACATTTAATTATTCAAATTCACTTTCACTTGAGAGAGAGGGAGAGGGAGACAGAATGCTGGAGAGGGAGAGAGGAGAAAGAAAGAGAAGAGAAAGAGAGAGATGTGAGGATTGAGAGAGAGAGGAGAGAGAGGGAAAGAGAGAGGGAAAGAGAGAGAGTGAGAGAAAGAGAGAGTGAGAGAGAGAGAAAGAGAGAGAGAGTGAGAGAGAGACAGTGAGAGAGACAGTGAGAGAGAGACAGTGAGAGAGAGAAAGAGAGAGAGAGAGAGAGAGAGAGAGAGAGAGAGAGAGAGAGAGAGAGAGAGAGAGAGAGAGAGAGAGAGAGAGAGAGAGAGAGAGAGAGAGAAAGTTTACCGACAGCAGGCAAGAAATCATAGCCGGCATGCGATCACACGTGAACATTTCACTGTGGTCATGGAGCGCCACAAACGCCTTTCATGTATTACACTGGGTATTTTAAATAATAATTTTACCTGTTCATGCCTTTATTATGCCTAGATTTAAGCTACACATCAATTGCTTGAAGATAAGATATCAAATTCATTATTTTTCTTCCCTTAACAGTTATTTCTAGTTTTTAGCTATTAAGTTGAAGCCCAGGCTGTGTTTGCCGGTCGTTCAAGGAAGGTAACTCTCGCTGAAATTTATTAGGTATATCGTCTATTTCTACAGTCTGGGGAATGTTGAAGCACGTCTATCTCCCGAATTAAAGAGGTCCTGAATTCATTTCGGAAAATGATTTTCAACTTCAATCATTATTTTTATTAAGAAAGTATTAAAAAAAAAAAAAAAAGTTCGTTACTTTTTTTTGTCGTTATTGATTCTAAAATTTTCTGCACATGTCAGAAGTCTAAACAGCTCACCTACAACGGTTTGACTACCGTGTGTCTCATTATCAAAACAATAGTTTTGCTACTGGTAGAACTATGCAAGTTCTCAGATCATGAGTTATGATTATCATTAATTTTGGTTTACCCCTTTACATAGAGGGGGAAATAACTCGTAAGGCTATGGTTGAATGGTCTATAGAAAGAGTAGATCGAAGTAAGCTGGTTGTGCCAGATGCAGACTTCGCACGGCAGCATTGAATCTCAGATGTGGAATGGACTTTGTCAATAAGCATTGAGAATATTTGTCCATTTTTCGACGTGTTTGTCCATGTTGATCGATGATTTTTCTCCATAAACTTCTGAAGAATGTCGATCGGTACCCACGTCTAAAAACAGCGATTCTTCGTTTGACTTTTCCCAAGAGGGATAAATAAAGTTATCTCATCTCATAACCGTCAAACTTTTGTTTTGATTTTGAGGCTCAAAGGCAAAAAAAAAAACCTGTCAAACTTTTTTTTTTATTATTTTGAGGCCCAAAAGCAAAAAAAAACCGTCAAATTTTTGTTTGATTTTGAGGCCCAAAGGCAAAACTCACGCGTAAACCTTACTGGTTTGCCAGATTTACAAACGGATGTGGTAAAACTTTCTATATAGAAGAATATGTTTGTAACCCTTTTTTGTTTGTGCTGCTGGTGATTTAGTTATCTTGGAAACGAAAACTTTCACGATGAAAATTATTACCTATCGGCTTGAATGTACCGATTTCTCTTGCCTCCGAAAATAATGCGGAAAAAAAGTAAAATGAATTTGAACGAAAAGCATATTTTTTGCTGAATCTGAGAAAAAACGACGGAGCAAAAAGAAAAAGTGCTGTATAACAAAAATCAAAATAAAAGACAAAGTAAACAATCAATGAAAAATTAATTTCGCCTCTCTTATCACTTCCTGATTGGTTGGCTAAATCATACACAGTAACCTTTTGTAAATCGATGCGGCGAAAATCTCTGTGACATTTATGAATAAACAATTTAATCAGGTTAATAAGTTTAAACCGCCATAAAGTTTGGAGGATCCGTTCTGGTATTAGAAATTAAAATGCAATAACGTCTACAGTGACAATAAGCACGAAAGCGCTTTTTTAAAAAGTTTTTTATTGATTTATTCTTTTTTTTAATGCAGTGATCTCCCCTGCTTCTAAGCCAAAGAAAGTCTATACCAGTTCCACTACATCGGGTAGGGCGAACAAATCACCAGTGAAAGGAAAATCATGTACGTTCTTGTTGAGAACATTTTGACACGCGTTGTTGATGCAGTGAATAATTATGTGCGCATATATGAGTATGTGGACCGTGAAGCACTTTCAGTTGACTGAATACAACTTCTTACTTGTTGGTTTCCATTGAGTTTTCTGTGTAAATTTTGTACAAATTCAATTGCTGCAATTCAGAATAAATGGTTGAGAATCGTTGAGTATCCTTTAGCGCTGTATAAATTTAGTTAAACAAAAAAATTCTCCTGTTTCAATTTACCTTTGTTCTCTGTCTTTATTTTGCACATCATACACTATTACAACTCCCAAGGATAGAATGAAAATATAAAGGAAGCTCTACGGTTTATTTGAAAAAAAAATTCTTCCGTATTATTTCCTTTTGTTTTCTGTTTATATTTTGTTCAAAATAAACTTTAAAAATTCAGAAAGAAGGGCTGAAAACCCAATAGAACTCTATTATTTTATTTAAAAACATTTCTTGAATTATTTTAATTTGTTTTCTCTCTCTCTCTCTCTCTCTCTCTCTCTCTCTCTCTCTCTCTCTCTCTCTCTCTCTCTCTCTCTGTCTCTGTATTTATATATATATATATATATATATATATATATATAAATATATATATATATATACACACACATAGAAGGCTTGGCAGGATACCCAAGAGAGCTGCGTTATTTAATTTCCAAAGGTCTGACAAACAGAGCTACAATCTCTGTGGTTTGGGCCAAAAAGCAAGAATTTTCATGCGACAAGCCACATAGGTTGGTAATGAGGATTGAATAAAAAAAACGTAATTTGTCAATGAAATAGATCTGATCTCATTAATATATCGGCCACACCTTTGTGTACATGCACAATTTAATCAGAATCTATCAAGTTAATAGCAACGATTATCTATCAGCAGATAATTGATGTGTTTGAGTATATATATATGAATATATGTATATATTAAATGAAAAACAGCGTTATACTGATTTTTGTTAACATAAGACAGAAGAGGAAGGGACTTGCAAGCTATTTCATAGTCATTTATCTTTTAATGTTGACTTAAAAATCGACGCATGCGTATGGGCTGTTCATTAGCGGGAGCGTTTCAATTTTCGTTATTAACAATTATTTTGAACAGCCGTTCAACAAGCACCGGTTGATCTTTTCTAAATCCCAATTATATATTGAACACCCATTTTATTCGAAATAGCCGTTTTTTCCGAGAGGAGCGTTATAAGAGGGGTATTAGATTTCGTACTTTTACCTGCATTTCACAAGAATTCCCATTGTAAGTAAAACAGTGGAGCAGACTGTGGAGGAGTTCTTGTGATTGATGCTGACAAATATGTTAGTTTGATAAAAAGATCTGACGCTTGAAATGTATTAAAAAGATGAACAATGGAATATATATATATATATATATATATATATATATATATATATAAAGAGAGAGAGAGAGAGAGAGAGAGAGAGAGAGAGAGAGAGAGAGAGAGAGAGAGGGGGGGGGTAAGGGAGGGAGAAGGAATAAAAGGAAATAAATGGAGAAAGAGAGTAAAGCAGAGTAAAGTAGTGATAAAGACTGGTTGATAAAAAAATAAAGAAATCAGACAAGTAGAGATAAAAAAAGAGACTTGAAGAAAGGTCCAGAGAATTAGATGGAGGTAAATAATAAAAAAGGAAGGAAAGAGTCTTTACAGGGAGAGAAAAGAGAGGTAGAAAGATAAAGAGAGAGTTAAAGGGAAATAAAGAGACAAATGGAAAAAAGAAGGATTACGGAGATACAGAAAAGAGAAAGACAGAAAGAGATGGAAAGAGAGAACGATAGATAGATAGATAAAGAAGAGAGAGAGAGAGAGAGAGAGAGAGAGAGAGAGAGAGAGAGAGAGAGAGAGAGAGAGAGAGAGAGAGAGAGAGAGAGAGAGAGAGAGAGAGAGAGAGAGAGAGAGAGAGAGAGAGAGAGAGAAGAATAGAAAGAACAGCTTCCTTACTTCAGTTGAAAATATTGAATTCAGTGTCTCCCTTATGCGCTGAGTCTCACCACTACGGACTGGATCTTACTATCTTTAAGTTCTCGTTTTGTATTCTCTATGATGGCCGTCAGAACTTGATCACTGCGGTTGTGAGCTACTAAAATATCGATTACCGTAGCGTTATTAGAGAAGCTCTCAACTAAGCACGTTATAACCTATGTTTGACATAGCTATTTGATTTATTCGACATTACTCGCCTTTTCTTTATGCGATTAGTTTGATAGCTTTGTCGAGGAAGTAATGGAATCGACTTCGAATATCACATTTTGTTCAAATATTTTTAATGGAGACTACGTATTGAAATTCAAAGACGCGCAGCAAAGAGGAGAGAGAGAGAGAGAGAGAGAGAGAGAGAGAGAGAGAGAGAGAGAGAGAGAGAGGGAGGGAGGGAGGGAAGGAATTTCGTACTACCATATGGGAATTTCCCATTATTTCAACCAATTTTTTCAAAGTGAATTTTTTTTTTTTTTCCCTAATCATTTTCGCTGAAACTACATGGCAGTCCCAAAAGAGGAAGAAAAAAAATCGTATATTGATTGATCGAATATTTTGGAATCTTCCTCTTCTTTCTACCACTGGTGGCCTTATGGTTAAAATGTCTGCCTGAAGTTACGAGATGAATCATATGAGAGATACCTATGTCTTTAGAGCGTTGGGAGACCTGTTTAGAGACACCTAGGTTTGGTGCTGAGTGGAACAGCAGTCTGGTCTCATTAATCCAGCCCTATCCCTTGCTTTACTGAAATCCAG
>JAWDGP010006299.1:335000-347500 GCA_033675545.1 Elysia crispata | reverse complement strand
GGAACAATATTTTCAGCTGATGCACTTTCATCTCAAAAAGAGATCAAAATATTATTTTCCCGTTCCTTTGTCTTCTTATTTAACTTCCTAAGAACATTTTTCTTTACGCGTCGATAAAAAATAGAAAGTGAGATTATTTTCTGTCTATCATTAACAACCTGGTTGGAAGCAGAAGATTTGACTACAAGTAGAAAAGAAACAGTCCTTCCCTTTCCTTCTTCATTGCTCTAATCAGCGTTTGCTATGATCAACGCAAAGCATTAAACTTACCTGAGCGACCTGCAATTCTACTTTTTCTCTTCCTTTCATTGAGCGCAGACTAGGGTTGCAACATCCATACTTGATAGTATGGTCTAGATTGCTTTTCCTATCTCTTCATACTTGAAGAACGTTAAATGTGTTTCTTTCTTATTATTATAAACTTCTGAAATCAGTTTTTTTAAATGTCGTAATGTGCCTACGCTATCACTCTAGCGTATAACACAGGCTGTCTATAATAGGCTTTCAAATTTTACACACAAAAAAAAACTAAAACAAAAAAACAAGCATTTTTTCTAATGATATCAATTATTCAAGTTCCACTGCCCTGATATAAAGTTCATGTGATGAAAAAGCCTGCATTTTTCGCATTAGAGTTGGTTGTATCCAGGAAGAAAGAGTATAAAAATTATGAGAGAAATGGAGGAAAAAAAACAACAGCAAAAGAGAGGCAAAGGAAGAGAGAGAAAGAAAGACAAGGAAGTGGAAAGAGAGACAGAAAGAAAGAGAATGAAGTTGAGAAAAGAATGAAACAGTGAAAGAGAGAGAGAGAGGGAGAGGAAAAAAGAGATAGTGAAAGAGTGAGTGAGTAAGTGAGAGAGATAGAGATAGATAGATAGGTGGATAGATAAATAGATATATAGATAGAGAGAGAGAAAGATGGAGAGAGATAGAGAGAGAGACAGAGATAGATATATAGATAAATAGATATATAGATAGAGATAGAGAAAGAGAGAGAGAGAGAGAGAGAGAGAGAGAGAGAGAGAGAGAGAAAGAGAGAGAGAGAAAAAGAGAGAGAGAAAGAGAGAGAGAGAGAGGGAGAGAGAGAGAGAGAGAGAGAAAAGAGAGAGAGAAAGAGTGGGGAAATGAAGGGCACAGCATCACACAATGTGGGCCGTACTAATTTGTGCAAGTGGGTGGATAATGACAGAAATAACCTTACGGGGGTCTTCATTAAATGGCCCTGTAGGATTAAACGTATTGAACACAACATTAACGTGAATGTCTTGTTCTAGATGGATTAAATTTAGTTTCCTGATTGCCGTAAAACCGCGGTTCTTTAATTTAAAAAAATCGGAAAAATTTTGTTACCATTTTTTTTCCTTCCAGGCCAATTGATGCAAAATGTGGACAAAGTAGAGTTGATAAAAAAGTGTATCATTTTTGTTATCATCATTTTTATTATTATTATTATTATTATTATTATTATTATTATTATTATTATTATTATTATTATTATTATTATTATCCTCATTATTATTATTATTATTATTATTATTATTATTATTATTATTATTATTATTATTATTATTATTATTATTATTATTATTATTATCCTCATCATCATCATCATCATCATTACTATTGTTATTCGAATTGCTTTAAATTAAAGTATTGTTACGCACTCTTTAACAAAACTTTTTTTTTTTCGTTAGATCTGATTATCCACTGATCAGACGTGACGTAAGATACCTTCGGGCCTTACCAGGCATCCATCTTGAAAGAAAGGGTTACTCTGGTCTGACAGCACGGCCTAGCACTTCCGCATTCGCATTTCACAATCAACTTCAACAAAAAGAACTCAAAATCTCATTTTTTTATGAACGGAAAAGCATTCTGTAAGCATGCTGGGAAATGGTTCAAAGCATCACCATTGATAAGTTCAACTTTTTAGGTTGTTTATATTTCACGATAAGATTAAATAAGCTAGATATACAATATTTGTGTCGGTGCGAAATTAAAAAAAAAAAAACAGAACAAAAAACTCAGAAAGAATGAAAACAAGTGACACAATATGAAACATTTTTTACTTACCTCTAACTTGAATATTCTAGTTTATTACCTGTAATTGTTCTGAAAATCCACTGAAAGCTTCGTTTTATAGTGACATTAAAAAAAAAAAAGCAGAAAGGAATGAGGGGAAAAAAGAGTGACACAATATTTTTTTACCTACCTGTAAACCTGAATGTTCTAATTTTTTACTTGTAATTATCTAAAAAGCCCTTTAAAAGCGTCGTGGAAAAAAAATAGAATAGAAAAATACGGAAATGATTGCTGGCCTTAATAGTTCTTCTAGGAAAATATCGTCCCCTATATTTCTCGGTTTCTTACGCATAGCTAGACCAGATAGCTGGAAAGGCAGAGTATAAACAAAAAAACCTTCACCTTTGCCGCAGACTCACAGACTGGAAGTGATGAGTCAAGCCCACTCATCAATACCGAGTTGTGTAGCATGATCTGTAACATTCGTAATTATTGATGATACCTACAGTCAAGCCACGACCTACAATCTCTATAATATCCTAAGACACGATGTTTGGTTAATTAACCCTTGCACACCGGTCTCCGGCTATTATTTTGTTCTCTTAACCCTTTGTAAGCCGCTTCATAGCGCCAACACATTTGGGAATTTTTTTTTTACTTGGTATACTGTTTTTGCGTTATGTCGTTTGCTATTTTTTTTATTGCACCAAAGGAATTTAGAGGAAATAATTTAATTGCATTTTTTATTGGATATACAGCTCTTTGTAAATTTTTTTTTTACCTTTTTAGATTTACCAAAAGAATTAACAGACATACAAAAATATTAAATGAGCACTTTTGCGTTGCTATCCAGCTTTATGCTTATGTCGTAAAACGGCTTAGATTTTAATAATTATAATAATAAAAAAATTATTAGAAAAAAAGTTTAATGAGCACTATTGATTGGGTACATGCCTTTGCCTTAATGTCATTAAACATTTTGAAATGTACCAAATGAATTCATAGAAAATAAAATAGCAGTTCTTGGCACGTAGCAAAATAAACAGACTGGACAAATACGATTACCGATTGATGCGGCGTTTCAACAACCTCTGGCAATTCTAGTTACCACTGGTGATGGCGGGACCAGATTCTATAGGTAAAGCCCTCGATCCTGGTAGATATACTTAGTTTTTTTTTTTATTATGATTGCAGCATTCAATATAGGCACAGTTCCAGAATCCTCTCTGAATGGCGTTTTCAGCGTTGGCATTTTTCTTGAAACCGTAATGAATTTGATATCAACCCGTTTTAAAACTCGCATTGAATCACAAAACAAGGAAAAGGGCCATGGGCGAGGCCTTGTGAAGTGTGTTCGATTAGGGAGCAAACACAACAGTTTCCGAAAGCAAATAATGATGTTAAAGACAACATGTTATCCGAAGGAAAAAAAAGCAGCGCCTGGAACTGTGCTTCTGTTTTGCAATCAAGTTCTGTTGTCAGGGGGTACCGATTTGTTAGCCTCTGTAGTTAACTGCTTTGGTTCGTTAAAATTGCTTATGCTGTGAGGACACTGCGGTTGGTCTTCAAATGTTCAGTCAACAAAAAGACTGAATTGATGCTGAAAAGAGGGGGAAGGGAGGGGGAGGGGGGGGGAGAGAGAGAGAGAGAGAGAGAGAGAGAGAGAGAGAGAGAGAGAGAGAGTGAGAGAGAGAGAAAGAGAGAGAGAGAACTTAAGGAGAGAGACAGAAAGATGAGGTGAAAGAAAGAAAGAAAGAAGGTATGAGAAAGATTGATATAACTGCAGACAGATAACGAGAGAGATAAGTAATAAAAATGCATATGTATATTATAATAGAGAGAGATAGACAGAGAAAGATGGAGATTGGGAGATTGGGATGGATAAAAGAGGTTAACAAACTTACAATTGAAAGTCGCGCTGCCTGCGAATCAAGAAATTCTCAGGGCTGTGATTAATTCTGTTTCGTTTGTTCTAAGGTTTCCCTTAATCATCTCAGCTGAGGTTAAATGTACGTTTGTCCTCATCCGGCTCGATAGGTTACTTGTACTCGGTTTGTTTTGTTTTGTTTTGTTTTGTTTTGTTTTTGTTTTTAATAACTTTCATATAATTCGCCAGTTACTTATTTTCCTTTATTTTGAGCTACCAGAAGAGTGTTACGAGACAGCAAGTCGAAATTAAGTAGGCATAAAAAACTTTCTTTTTTTTTTTTTTTGTTACGAGGTAAACGACGAAGTCCACTTTCCACGTGTACTCATGATTAGTCTTTCGGTTTGTGTGAGATGTCACTTTGAGTATCTAAAGTTATAGTCAGGATTTCTATAAAATAACTTTCATTATCTTTTAGGGTTATCAGATTTACAAGCTTGTGTGCTGTACAATTAGTAGGGTAAATCTATGAAATAAAGGTGTTATCATTTGAATATGGAGGTTCGCACTATTTGGAGGTCACACGACCGTTTGGACTAATTTCTTTGCATCCTCTTATTGTTTAATTCTTGTATCCCTCTATTCTTTTCAACATATCTTTCCTTTTTAAGTTATACTGATTACACTTTTTCTGCCTCTTTCCTCATTATAGAGCTATTTAATTTTTATAATGTTGTCTTTTTGAATACTCCTTGGAAGGCTTGTTTGAAGAAGGGAATGGAAAAATTAATTTTAAATCCGTGCAGTGTTTAATTTATTTATGGGAAATCTTAGCCAAAAGCTAGATTACCCAAAGAACAAAGGTATTTTCATGTTGAATTAAGAAATAAATCACAATACTGGCTTATCTACATAATCATGTTCTGTCATTTTTATTTGGCCAAAATTAAGATTGACTTAAGGTAAAATCAACGACTTATAAATATTTGATGATTATCCAAGTCTATTTTTCTTAGATGACTTAACTCAATTTTTAGATATAGCCTTTCGTTTCTAATAGATTTAATTTTAAGGAAATAGAACCCAAATGGAAATACCGATTTAACAATTAATTTTTTTTGTAAATAAACTTTTTCAACGAAGGTTCATATCGTTTTGTTTCAGACCCAAATTTGGTCGAGTTGGCCGGTGCAGAAAGCGGACAGCTAGATCTAGTGACTGACCTACCCCTGAAAATCAGCTAAACTTTTTATATATTTTCATTTTATTTAGACTCGGTCTTCGAATAAATGCAACCACAGACAAAATCACACTAAAATCAACCTGTTTGGTTCCAAAATCGGGATGTTGTACTACAGGGATTATTTTTGTACCGGCAATTGGAATAGTTAATTAATTTTGTAAAATCCAAATTTAAATACAGATTCTTCTTTAAACATTCATTATGATGTAGGTTTAAAAAACTGCGCAGCTAAGAATTCCCGCAAAGCAGTGCACTTCTATGCACTTAATGCAAAAATTCACAGCTTTTAAATAAACGTTAAGAATCTAAAAACAATTTTAGCCATTTTCTTTAGTAATCATGATTCAACAAGTTCACTAATAGGTCTATTATTCCTAGTGATAAGTAACATTTTCGAAATGAAATCTGAAGCGACTTTCAATTACAAAGTCTACCTCCGTTGCTCTGTTCTCGAGAAGTATGTTAACTTTGATTTGTCAGTCTGTTTAGGCTTGATGTCATTCAAAAATCAACGCAATAAAGCAATTGTTATAGAACAATTCATCGAAACACAGGCCCAATTTGATACTGCTCACCCTACAACCGCTTCACCAAAGGACAAAATAAATAAATTAGTAACCACCGATATTTCGGCTTTTCTGTGGAAATAAAAAAAAAAAAAGAAAACGATCGTTTTTTCTGAGCTGGGCGGTAGATATTCGCTTTCACGAGCAGCTCGACTTGTCGACCCGACAACCTTACTACTCGGACAGGTAGAATCGTTCGGATTTTATAACGAGTAATCGGTTTAAAATATCTGGAAATGGTCCAATCGGTTTCGCAGATTCAAGAGCAGGCGGCTTGTTTACTACACAGAGTGAGAATCTCTGATAACTTCCACATCTAGAAAATCTATATCCGAGGTTTAAAAAGTGCCCCACGTCTGAGTGTTCGACGCTTTGGGAAATGAAAGTAGGAATACTTATATATCTATGCATTATTGTACTTTCGTTTGTTTTTTTTTCACTGTGAAAATGCGTATGACAAATCAGATGGTGGTAGGGTAGGGTGACCGCTCTCCGATCTGTAGCGATGTTCAGAGATTGAATTAGAGCAATATTATAAGGTGGACTAGTTTGGAGACACATTTTTTTTTTGCTTTCCTTTAACATGCCTGATTTGCTATGAGTATAGGAAGACGCCAAGAAGTCTAGCTCCATTCAGTATATCAGCTATGGCTTGAAGGGAAAGTCTCGATGCATGCAAATCTCTCTCGGTTTAACTCAAAGAGTTGCCACCTTTGTGTCCGGCGCAGCGATTGGTTGGCTGATTTTCCCTTTTTTTGTTTTTTGACCCTTTGATGTTCAATGCGATTTCAGACATTTCCACGCCTCATTGGCCATGGGTAATTAGAATATAATGAGACTTAAAGTCATCACCGATAAACATGAAGCTGATAATTTTTAACGCTATTTTTTGTTGTTGTTTTTAATGAGAGAAATGCGTGAATAGCAGACCGTGTAAAAAAAGAAAGAATGAGAGATACTTAAAGAAAAATGAAGAGAAATTATTTTGAGGGGTCGGGGGAAGTAAATCTACAGAGTCAATAGAAAGTATACTTACCAAAAAAAAAAAAAAAAAATCTGCTGAGCATCGGAACAGAGAAAAGATGTATATCTATATAACTATTTCTCTCTCTCTCTCTCTCTCTCTCTCTCTCTCTCTCTCTCTCTCTCTCTCTCTCTCTCTCTCTCTCTCTGTGTGTCTATCTATCTATCTATTAATATATAAAGCACTGCATATTTTCCCTCCCTCCTCGCCTCTTTCCCTCACCCTGCCTCACCCTCCCAAACCCTGCCTCACCCTCCCTGTCCCTAACCGTTTACCCCGCTCGATCCTTTACGCCCCCCATCGGGATCGTTTCATTGGTCCCCCAAGAGTCTTCAATGGTGGATGAAGGTCTGTCTCCGATGGTCTGTGGAACTAATTATGCATGATATGGGCTAAGAGCTTATTATTTTGACCTAGAGACTCCCCACGGTGCGGTAAAGTAAGATAAGTGCGCAGACACTGGGTCGTGTCCAATAGAGCCAAGCAATGCTTCATTGCACTGACACCCGGCATGCACAATGGCTTACTAATCCAAAAGTTGATTGGCAAACAACAAGTGGGAGAGGTAAGATTGAGGGTACTATTCCTGCTTTGTTGTCATCGTGGGAAGTTTATTCTCCCGCACGCCTGCTTATGGCAGCAACACATGCATGTCGATACAGAACAAGGATCAAGAGCTGATAAAAGATTCACCTTAATTATCGCAAGGACACGCGCCGATATTAATGAAAGCGTGGGAGCTTTACGATTCAGTTCCTACCAAAAGTATTAGTTGAAGATCGTCGTAAAGTTGTTATAGGTTTATTATTATGGCCGATGTTTGATTAGTTTTGTTTTACTTCGGTGCCAATTGAACTATTCAAAACTGTTTCCAAACTTAAAAGCATGCTTACATGAAGCAATTCGCAGCGAGCATGACCGCTCCACAAGACCCACTGACGCCACAAGCAGCAATTCATGCTGCTTGCAATTTGTGAAAAGCGACAAATCTTTCAGTTTTTGCTGCTTCCCACAAATCACATATACCAGGAATTGCTGAATATGACGCCAGAGCATTTCCAGAAATGGCATTGCTAGTAAGTTGCAAATTGCTTGGTGTAAATATACCTTAACTTTTGCCTATCTTTTGGGAATGAATTAATAAGCTAAAGAACGAAAGAAACAGGCGTATTTTTTATTCCTTTTTTCTTTCATAATTCTAAAGAGCGATAAAAAAATGTTGCGTCGTTCCAAACTTTTTACCTAAAAAATTGTGAAGAAGGAAGACTTGTTCAGTTTCCCGTCCATTTGAAAAGATTTTTACGTATTAAACCGAGTTCGTTTTTGCCTCTTCGTGTTCATGAATTACTTCATCTACATGTCTGATTTCTCAAAATGTCCATTTCGTTCGAGTTAATTTGGCTTTTTATTTAGCCTGTAGCCGGTGGCCAGAGAAATTGGCAGTTCCTGAGGAAGCTGTTAAGCCCCAACGTGGCAGAATAAAGCAATGAGCGGCGATTTAGCGGATTGTTAATTCTGTCATAAAAATGGTACAACCTAAAAATCCTGCGCCACAAAGCTACAGAGCAAGGCACGGTTCTGACTGTCTGTACAGCGGGCTTCAAAGGGCGAGCGCAGTAAAGTCGACATTTTTGACGTGTAACATAATGGTTGGCATATCTTGAGATTCTTTTCTCCTCTTTTTATCATTGACTTCTTTTTTTTTTCTTAATATATTACTTAGCTTTGTCAATGGTGGAGGATTTACAAGTGCTTTTATGTTCTGAAAGGTTAGATTTTTTTTAGGATTTTCCGTCACTTTCCACTATAAAAATAGTGAAATGCTACATTCGGCCCTTATTAAAACTGCAATAGAATTGCTTTTAATTCATTTACTTTTTTAAAGAATGGACAATCTTTTCTCGAAATTCCTTGCTATTAAAATCATATTGGCCGCGATGTTTCTTTCCCCTGTCTTGTAATTTTGATTAGAACGCTGACGTGAAAATCACCGACAAGATATTGCCTCACCTGTTACTGTTTTAGCGTATCAAGAACTTTTTGGCCAATTGGAATCAAAATTTATTTACTTGACGAGGCACTGAGGTTGCGATTTTTAGCTTTTAGTGTGAGTCTATTTAGCTCTCAAAACCACAGCTTGCAGCCCTTTTTTTCTAGAAAGGTTAGAGCTAGCTTCTAACAGTGTTGTTTTTATGATGGCTTATAGTGGGCCCCAAACCTTGAAAAACAAAAAACAAAAAACAACAAAACAACCAACAAAACAAAAAGAAACAACAATAAAGATATGACTAGAAGTCAGAAAGATTGCCAAGCTTTATATACTGGTACTAAAATTGACACTTATCAATACCAGATTCAACGTAATTGAAATGAAATAAAAAAAACTGAAGTATATCACAGGTGCCATGACTGCTTAGAACAGACACTTCATAGTAAACAAAGATGATCTTTCGTATTAAATTCTTCACCTACTTAAGACTAAACACCTTGCTCACTTCACAACGCGGCGATTTTTTTTGGATTAAAAATAGGCAAGTTAATTGTGGTCGGTAAATTTGCATTTCTTGATAATTTGAGAGCATTAGGTACAGCAAACAGTGCATTATTTGATTTTCCTGTTTAAATAATTCTAAGATATAAATAAAAAAAAAAAGATGATAAAGAAATAAATTTACAAAGCTAAATATCGGAGGAGCAAGTTTCTTATATCAGATCAAAGTATCAACAATACAGAAAGAGTTAGTCGATTCTAGATCGAAGGATGAAGCTATGAAATTTGCTAGTTTTGACATTTAGTTCGATATTTGGAGAAGTGAAAAAAAAAATTCCACACTCGTGTTCGAGACAAGATAGAAAGCCAACGATGACAATTTTAAGCATTTCAAGAGCTAAAGCCATGGCTATGAAACAAGCAAATACTGTACAAAATAAAGCAAATCGGTTGTCATTTCCCAATCTTTTCTAGATCCTTTCAAACGCCTATTAGAAAGCTGTGAATTTTCGCATTAACTGCATAAAAGTGCACTACCTTGCAGAAATTTTTTAGCCGCTCAGTTATTCAAACCTTTATGATATTGACTGTTTTAAAAAAAAAATCTGTGAATAGATTTGGATTTTATAAAATTAATTAACTATTCTTATTCTTTTATCATCTGTAAACGTTTCATATAGTAACAGAAATAGACATTTTGCACCTTGTGCTTTTATTTAATCTTTTTTTTTTAAGAAACTTTACGTACATACTGCAATATTTACTGGATCACTTCATTGAAACAATGTTTAAAACTTTATGCAGTATCGACACTAAAAGGTTATGGTTAAACCCATGAATCAAAAATTACTATGCAGGTATACTGCAAGACTTATCTGTGCAGTACATTAAAGCAAGATTTAAAGCTATATCCATTATTGATACTTAAAGGTTATGATTAAATCCATCAAACAAAAATTACTATACGAGTATCTTGCAAGACATAATGTGCAGTGCACTAAAACAATATATAAAACTATATCCAGTATTGATACTTAAAGGTTATGATTAAATCTATCACACAAAAATTACTATACGGGTATGTTGCAAGACAATGTGTAAGGCATGAAACAATATTATGACCAAATAAATAGCATTGATACTTTAAGTTATGGTTACATCCATGGAACAACAGAAGCAGATTCTAAATAATGTACAATTTACTCGCCCCACAAAAGAGGATCATGTGTAGCAGGATAATTTTAAGTTATATTCGCTCTTTCCTACTTGCACCAAAGCAAAAAGCAAGTTATTCAATGTTTCATTGAAGGGCAGATTCCAGCCTTAAGCGATTGGTCAAGCTCACAAGATCAAATCTATGGAGGTCAAGGCATTCAAAACAAAACCAGTTTAAACAATGAAATGCTCTTTATTTGGATCTTGTATCCATGGGTGTGTGTGTGCGAGTGAGTGTGGCTTTTTTTTTCCTCATGACCAGTAATTGACTCTTTTATGTTTTTTTTTGTTTTTTTCTGTTTGCCTGTGGTGTTGATAGCAGACATAGAAAAAAAAAATTACGGAACAGAGAGGAAAGTATGAGAGGTCCCAATAGAGACAACGCGTTACTTTTTTCCAATGGTTCCGTCACCATCTGGTTTTTATATACGTGAAATTTTGGACGTCCGTAAGGAGTGACGTGAAAGATCTTTCTTGCTATTATTTTAGAAAAGAGTAACTATTTATAGCCGATGATCTTGCTGCTATGATCACGCCAACGAATTTTCATTTCAACAAAGTGGTATTAGGTCTCTTCGGACTATTTTTTTTTAAACGCGGAGCAATCTGGATCTCTGTGTAGGTAAACAATGATTAAGGTCATCGTTACAGAAACTGAATTAGATTCGGAGCTGGATTTCAAGAAAGCCGGAGTAACCAACTTTGTCCAAGAGAGACAAACAAAAGCATCTAAACGCGATGTCTTAGGTCTGTCCCTTTATGGAAATTGGTGCCTTACAAGGGTCGGAAGAAATTTCCTGTCCATTAAGACTAGACGATGGATACTCTTTATGTGAAGACAAATTATATTATACTGAGTGTGTGTGGAAGTTGGTGAACTTCCATAATTTGATTTGAGTTTTAAGAGAAATTGAACTTGTAAGACATAGTACTGTGGGAGTAGGAATAATTAGAATCCGGGGTTAATAAATCTTGTGAGAGTTGTTTTGTTGTTGACGTTGCTTTTGTTATTATTATTATTATTATTATTATTATTATTATTATTATTATTATTATTATTATTATTATTGTTATTAATATTATAACTTTTATTTTTTGCAATCGAGATTATTCTGGCTTCCTCGTAAATCAACCCATTCTTTTCGCATTGGATTAATTAAACAATTATTGGTTTTTATTCTGCGCATTAACTTTGTGAAGTAAATTCATGTTAGTATAAAATTATTGTGTTTCATATGAATACTTTGACAAGCTTATTGACAACCTAGAAAATCTGCAACATTAACAACTCTTCCTTCAGAATTGAAAAAATAAAAGAATTTCGAATCAATAGTGTGGTCTGTAACATGTGGGAGTTGGCATAGGTTTGGCATAATTCTACCAGCACGCCTGAAATCTGCCGCCCTTGGATTTGCACTGAGCAGAGCTTCAAACCTCCAAGATGGTTACCTTCATTCATAGGGACGCAACAAGAATTCGTGATTTCTAAATCATCATGGCTACAGGCGAGAAAAGGATAGAGAAAAAGTTTCGAAAAACGTCACGAAAATTCGTAAAATTGCGAAATGAATTTATTCGTGTTTGTGTGTGTGTGGTTTTTTTTTGTGTTTTTTTTTTTTTTGTTTGTTTGCTAGTGTTTGCAACTTTGTGCGGTCGATGGTCTTTTATTTTATTTTATCTTTTTTTTTTTTAATTGCGTGCAAAAACATCTTTTATTCACGCTGAAATGTGCATCGTGTACTTTACTGTTCTTAATTGCGTCTGCTTTTAAAAAACTTAAAGAGTTTCCCATTTTAGTACGCTAAAATAATTTTAACATAGCCGGATAAATTATAAAATTCTTTATGTTTTTGTTACTTATAAAAATCAAATCTATTTCGCCGGTCGAGAAAAGTCTACAACAAGACTATTTAAATGGGTCGAACTTAAATAAATGTCATTCTAAGCTCGCATTTTCTAGATTAGAGACTGGTGGGAACATAAAAACCAGCTAAATTTTTTTCTTACCATTCTAACATTATTAACTAATACATAGAATTTTTTAGAAAACCGAAAAAAAAGTAGAGCCACGG
>JAWDGP010006299.1:312500-332500 GCA_033675545.1 Elysia crispata | reverse complement strand
CTCTTGAGCGATTCTCACATTAGGTGCAAATGGTGTCATCTTGAAGAGTTTTTCTTCGTTTTTTGTTTTTTTTCCAAGGCAACTGTGCAATGTTTCCTTCTTTTTAAGGGAGGTCTTGTACAAAAACCTTTAACATTGAAAAAGGTAATCTTAGTTGTTATTTTTTGTTTTTATCTATTTATTTTTTTCATAATAGAAAAATAACGTCAAGAGTAAAACGATAAGACTTAAGTCACCCATATCACGGCTTGATCAACAAACCACCGATAGATTCATTATTCACATTTATTCTCTCTGTCTCTCTCCCTCTCTCCCTCTCTCTCTCTCCGTCTCTCTCCCTCTCTCGCTCTGTCTGTTTGTCTGTCTGTCTGTCTGTCTCTTTCTCTCTCTCTATCTTTCTCTCTCTCTCTCTGCTCTGAGTCTGTCTGTCTGCCTGTCTGTTTGACTCTCTCACTCACTCACTCTCTCTCTCTCTCTCTCTCTCTCTCTACCTCTCTACCTCTCTGATTTAGCCTTTTCTCTCTTCGTATTGCCCTCTCGCATTCTTTTTCTCTTTCGTCCAGATGTTTGATTTTTTTTTAATTCTTTTTTTCACTTTTCCCTCTTACTTACCGTATTATTTCCTCGCCTCCCTCACTATAAGGCACTTGCATAGTTCTTCATTCACTTTCTCTCTCTCTCTCTCTCTCTCTCTCTCTCTCTCTCTCTCTCTCTCTCTCTCTCTCGCTTTCTCTGTCTCTCGGTCCATTTATGAACAGGTTCTTGCACGTTGTGTGTTTAACTAATTGGTTCTGAGCTTATCATGATCCAGAGGTTCTGAACCAAATTTGCCACAACTAATCTTTTTTCCCTGTATTTCTTGATTTATGTTTTTAGTATGTCGTTGCTCTTAATATTTTGTATTTTAGCGTTATATTTTATTACTCGCTCTATCAACATATTGCAGTGCACCTCTCTCATTTAGTTTTTTTTTTATTTCTTTAATTTATTAATCGGACGAATCTCACATTCTATTTTTTCTCTCGAAGTCTGAATTATCTGATGTATTCTTCTCTATTTTGCTTTTTCGAATCTTTAAAGCATTTTATAATGTTTCTTTTAAAACCTTGAATGCACACTGTCATTTTAAGTTTCTTTTACTCCTTTATTTATTTGTACGTACATGACAATCATCTTGTTTGGAGGTTGTGGGTCTTTATTCTTAGTAAGAGTAACAATAGTAACCAATGTATCAAGCTACATATACTTTATTTTGAATTTGTAAAGCGAAAATTGTAAAGGCTTTCCTTATTAGGCTCCGAAACTCATTTTAAATTGAAATATAAAAAATAAGACACTGTTTTTTTTTCTTATGATCCTTTGCAGGAGTGGTGGTGTAGAATGTAACAGTTGATTCACAGCTTATTATGCTCTGGGTTTCCCTAACTCCGAGCACAAAAAAACGGTCGGCCGCCATGACAGTTGAGGCAGGAAGTCTTCCTCGTCACTCTTTGTCCCGGGTTGGACTATGAATCTCCATAATGGTAGGTCCCAATCTTCTGCCATATTTCTTTCAATCAACTGTTGGCGACCGGCTAGTTGAGAGCATAATATAAAAGAGACCTTGAGCTTTCAGTAGAAACTTTAAAAAACAAACATCATAAAATTTACCTGAAATTTGTTCTGCTCTTTTCAGGGGACATTTTTTTTTTTATTCCGAGAATAAACCCAAAAGAGTGGTAGTTCGTTTTTTATTTACATAAAATATTTAACTCAACCCTATCGTTTGTTTCAAAGCTGAACTGGATTTAACACAAAAACAAAAAATTGAAACACACATATTCTGTCCACGACCAAAATAAACGATAAATTTTATACCAAGACCTACATAAAAGATTTATAAAATGCGACTGCAGTTTGGTATTGCTGACAATCGCGCCTGAGGAACGATCATCCAGCCAGGGATGACAAGGAAGTCGTGACGCTCTCGTCAAGCCGGCAAGGAGACTCCTAAATTATAGGTCCGAAGTGAAACCCAAATAGTGGACCACTCAGAATACCCCGTCCCAGGGAACCGAAAGAGAGAGAGAGAAGAAAATGAAGATAAGTGTACAGACAGGGATAGTGACAAGCCAAGGAGGATGATAAAAAGGGTGGGGGAGGGGGGGAGACAAGTAGACATAAAGACAGATAGACAGGCAGGAAGTAGAAGGTAGAGGAAGAGAGAGAAGACAGAGATAAAAGAGTGCATTTGTGTTCTTCTGTTTTGAGGAAAAGTCAATAAAGTGTGGAAGATTGTTTGTAGAAACATCAGTTCATCTGTTATGAAATTGGCAGAATTACCAGCATTCCGATTATTAATTTATTTATTTATATTTATTATATTTTTTTTTTCAAGTAAATATCGCATCTTTACTAACACTACCTTTCTGATAATTTTTTTTTTATATGTTTGTCGTTTCTTTTGTTCCGTTGTCTGGATGAGTCGAGGCCCCTTTTATAAAATCCTATATTATTATGCGAGAAAATTTGGGACAGAGAATGCAATAGCAAGAGAGGGAGAGAGAAAGAGAGAGAGAGAAAGAGAGGGAGGGGGAGAGAGAGACGGGAGAAAGAGACACAGACACAGACACAGAGACAGAGAGACAGACCGAGGGAAGCCGTCGGTCACAGGAGGAGAAAGATTATCAAATTGTGTCTTTTATTGTTTTGCACCGTATATTTATTCAGTTAAACTCATTACCTTCACTTAGAACCCCTGGCCCGGGAGGACTTTGTTGTCAGTTGATGGAAATATCAAATTTTTCAAACTATCTCAATGAACCAATAAATTTTGTTTAATCTCCCTAAAAATCTACTTTTTGTAACTAGATTTTTATGATTTCTGATATCTAATCCCTCCAGTGCTATAAATCTGATTCTCCCAAAATGATTTAATAAACTTCTTTTGTCTCTCCTCTCTTCTCATCTATTTTCCACCCTCTCTCTCTCTCTCTCTCTCTCTCTCTCTCTCTCTCTCTCTCTCTCTCTCTCTCTCTCTCTCTCTCTTTGTTTGAATGTTTGCTTATCTCTCTACTTTTTCCTCTCTAATACTTCTTTGCCTCTTTACCTGTCAGTCTACTTATCTTTATCTCTCTCTCTCTCTCTCTCTCTCTCTCTCTCTCTCTCTCTCTCTCTCTCTCTCTCAACCAATGTGTATTTATTTGCCAATATGTTATTGTATATATCTCTTTACGAACGCAATATTTTTTTAGCTAGCAATAGAATTTTGTAGGGAGCAGGGTGTCGGTTCCAATTTTTCAGGACTATGTTCCAAACACTCTCAGGCTTTCTTATACAGCAGTTTATCCCAGCGTAAGTATAGCCTTCTAAAACAATCTCTCTCCCCTTCAAATTTATCGTTTCTCTTATGAAAAAAAAAGCACGTGAATTACGCCTTGTTAAGTGCTTTTTGCTTTTGCTTTTATGGGATGCCTTTTTGGACGTTTTTCCTTTCCGGTTTCTATTTTTTTTCTTTTGGGCCAGAAAACACTCAACCTTCGTAACTAAACTTGCTGAAAATTTTCCAAAACCTGGACAGGATTTCGAAATTCTTTTAAAAAGAACCAAAACATTAGATAAGAGCTCTTCCCACACGGTGCACTTACCTCTTATATAATTTTAGAGGTTCCGAATCCTCCGCATTAATTCATCTTTCGAACAATTTTGTAATTAGATCTTTAGTGTAGGGAAAATTAGAATAAAAGGGGTTGATGACTGTCGAATAAAATATTACGAAAGATCAGAGGATGAGGATCGGGTCGGAGGGGTTTAAGATGTAGGGCTTGTTGACTTTTACGGCTCTAATTTTAATTCGATCATCAAATATTAGCTCTAAATAATTGCTTCTCATACCCGGAAGAGGTAAAAAAAAAAGGGGTTTCCAAATCGTTATGTTGTTTCAGTTTTGCTTTCTTCTCTTTTTTCTCCATCTCTCTCTCTCTCTCTCTCTCTCTCTCTCTCTCTCTCTCTCTCTCTCTCTCTCTCTCTCTCTCTCTCTCTCTCTCTCTTCTCTCTGTGTGACATCATTGTCACGCTCCCTCGTTTTCCGTTTTTTTTTTTTATTTCGCTCTGACTTTTTTGTCTTTTTGTTTTCTCTGTCTATATATGTATGAGTGTGTGTGTGTTTGTGTGTAAGAGAGAGATAGAAAAAGACAAATATATATATATATATATATATATATACACACATATATATATATATCAGAAACAGCAAAGGAAAGAGAGGAATAAGGAACGATATATATCGGTCGACAGTTATTGATCTGCATGTTCATAAACCCGACCTTTCTTTTCGCCTCAAGCTTGAGAAGGAATGTGATATCTTTACGATCATTCTGTACCTGCAAAGCGGATCACGTGGATAAATATGGAAATAACGAACAAGCGATAGTGTAGACTCCAACGAAAAAAAAAACAAAGAAAAAAAACAAAAAACAAATAACGAATATTAAAGTGAGAGTGAATTCCTAAAGTACTTGTCAGCAAGTGTAGGCGTCAGTTAGATATTATGAGGTGAATGTTTCTGCTGAAAAGAAGAAAGGGAAAAGAAGGATCAAGAACAGAAAACAAAAAAGCTTGCATGATATTATCATTCTTCTTCTTCTTCTTCTTCTTCTTCTTCTTCTTCTTCTTCTTCTTCTTCTTCTTCTTCTTCTTCTTCTTCTTCTTCTTCTTCTTCTTCTTCTTCTTCTTCTTCTTCTTCTTCTTCTTCTTCTTCTTCTTCTTCTTCTTCTTCTTCTTCTTCTTCTTCTTCTTCTTCTTCTTCTTCTTCTTCTTCTTCTTCTTCTTCTTCTTCTAATTATTATTATTATTATTATTATTATTATTATTATTATTATTATTATTATTATTATTATTGTTGTTGTTGTTGTTGTTGTTGTTGTTGTTGTTGTTGTTGTTGTTGTTGTTGTTGTTGTTATTATTATTATTAATTGTAACAGAATAACCCAGGATCAACTGGACAGTAAGTTTCCGCCCCGCCCCACTGAACCCTCTATTTTGACCCCTAATCTCACTGCTTTTTACAAAACATTACAATGAAAAACAATTAATTTAACTAAAAAAATTATATAATATAACAACAGAGAACAAAATCAACTGAAATTCGAGTCAAATTCATCTCCGTGAGAAGAATTTTGTTTCTGATGATCGAAAAAGTAGGCCAAATATATACTAAGAGCACAAAGCTACACTAAACTTGTTGGCAATATTTCAAATCAAATTACATGTATTGAATGATCCAGAATAGAAAAAAAAATCAAATTCCTGACAATAAATTAATTTTTTAGGAAAAAAAAGAAGGAAACCATGATATGTCAATATTTATCGCGATCTAAATAACAGATATAGATCTGATGAAGGCCCTAACTCCTGATTCAAGATATACCGGTAATCTAAATCTTAAATCTAGATCATAATCTTAATTTTAAACATAGAGTCTAGATTCTTTTTAAATATCTAGATCTTGTCTTATAAGAATGTGGAACTTAAAATGGAGATCGAGAATTTTTTAAATTATTCTTTGTTTTTAACTAAAGATTTGAAGATGTTATAATTGTTAAGCTTGAAATCATTTACTAATATGGAGTGGAAAGGGCGAGTGATTTTCTTTATTCGTGTCGATATAAGAACCTAAAGCTTAAAATATGTTTCTATTTTTGCGATTAATGTGTTTAAAAAGTTTTCTTAACTGAGCGTTGAGAGCTATAAAATCTTACTTGGCTGGTTTTTTGTTTGTTTTGTTCTTGTTTTTGTTTTTTTTTAATTTATCAGAACAGCCTGTTAGATTCAGTTGGACTACCGGTACTTAGCTTTGTAAAGTGGTTGAGACCAGGGGCGGTAAGAAAAAGTGAGAGTGGGGCTAGGCAAGTTTGAGTGGATAGGGTTGTCTGTTATACACACTTTTTAATAACTCTATCCATTTATATATTAATTTGTAGAACATAGTGTTTCCACATTATTGAGATAGAGTAAATTTTATTTTAAACTTCTAGATTGTCATCTTGTCAAAACTGAAGTGAGTAAAGAATTTTCCTTTAGAATTAGAGCAATTAAGAAAAAAAAATATCAGGGTAAAATTATTGTTTAGAATGTCTACATTTTACTCTCAGTCACTTAAACTATAAATTCATTAATTATTAGGATTTTTTTCAGATCCAGATAAATATTTAGTGATTGTATAAAAAAAATCTACTCGGATACACGATTTTATGATACAGAAACGTAACCTTACTTGGTTTTCTTTTCTTTTTTTGTTTAATATTTGTAATTATATCGTTTTGGAAGAATAACAAAAAAAAAAGAAAGTTTGATTAAAACGCGAACATTTTTTTGCGGATCCCATAATATCCATATAACGTAACAGGTCTAAGAGCCTGTGACGGGTAAACGTAAATACTAGGTGACCTACTCTATGGATAAGATGCGCTACTCTAATGGGTAAATTAGAGTTATGGCCGTTTCATTGACATACCCTTACCCCCTAACCCCTATATTTCCCCCGCTCTCTCTCTCTCTCTCTCTGTCTAAATCTGCAATTGTTTCTCTCTCCATCTGTGCCGCGCCCCCCCCCCCCTCCCTCCCTCTCTCTCTCTCTCTCTCTCTCTCTCTCTCTCTCTCTCTCTCTCTCTCTCTCTCTGTCTAAATCTGCAATTGTTTCTCTCTCCATCTGTGCCGCCCCCCCCCCCCCCTCTCCCACTCTCTCTCTCTCTCTCTCTCTTCTTCTTCTTCTTCTTTTTTCTTCTTCCCTCCTTTTCTCTATCTTTCTGACTACGTGCAATCTTCTTCTATTTATCTTTGCTTTTTGCTTCCGCTATCTAAGAATTCTCACATCAAAATAGTAAAAACAAAGAATTTTCCTGCCCATATCCTGGCCATGTCTACTCATCTATCACAAGAATCTCTCTCCTCAGACTCCCGAGTTCTAGCTCGTCTTAAGACATCACCGCGGGGCAAACAGTACTCATCGTGAAATGAGGGCGTAAGAGCTCTAGAAACCCTTGAGATCCCTAGATATTGCAGCCCCCAGCTCTCCATTGACTGTCGCCTCCACTCGAGTTGTTTGACTTGCACTCCGCGCCATGTTGGACAGACATTAAGCTGATTGGTCATGCGATAATATCTGGTACTATCGGTTTGTTTCTCCGTAAAGATTCGATAACTAGGCTGTTGTGTGCAGTTTTGTCCGGCCCCTGTGGGGCCCCAGCTATCGCACGTACCGGTCATGGTTCCGCAATATACACAGAAAACTCATACAACTGATGAGCTCTCGCTTTTTCCGATTTTGCCGGTCTGTTATAACGGAACTATGTCTGCAAAGGCTAAGCATTGTCTGGTGGTTTGATTTTGAATGTATGTGTTAAAAAAGCAGCAGAGCTTGAAGTTCAAGAGTCAATGGCCGAATCTTGTCAAAGCGTTCTTCTTTTTACCAAATGATTGTCCCTCCTTGTTGAGTAGTCTTTTTAATTCTCTTGATATCTATGCATCTCTCTCTCTCTCTCTCTCTCTCTCTCTCTCTCTCTCTCTCTCTCTCTCTCTCCATATATATATATATATTGCAAAATTTGTGTCTTTTACGTTGAAAAAAAAAATAAAAATATCAATAAAGTTTTGGGGAAGAAAAAACAAGAAATAAGCAATTGAAAAAAAAACAAAAAAAAACAGGACATTTTATAGATTCACTCTTTAACAAAACAGTGCTCAAGCAATTCTAAGAAAAATTCCTAAATGATGGGAAATCTCAACATTACATGGAGATTGTGTTTGATCAAATGTGAGGTTTTTTACACTTTACTCTCTAAGTATTTTAAGTTTTATCCCAGTGTGTTCATTCCAAGATTTTGAGTTTTAACCCCAGACTCGGTGACATTCATCCCAAACTTTTTGAGTTTTACCGCAGGCTCGGTGAGATTCATCCCAAACTTTTTAAGTTTTAGAGCAGACTCGGTAAAATTCATCCCAAACTTTTTGAGTTTCACCGTAGACTCGATGAGTGTTATCCCAAGCTTTTTGAGTTTTACCGCAGACTCGATGAGTGTTATCCCAAGCTTTTTGAGTTTTACCGCAGACTCGATGAGTGTTATCCCAAGCTTTTTGAGTTTTACCGCAGAGTCGATGAGTGTTATCCCAAACTTTTTAAGTTTTACAACAGACTCGGTGAGAATCATGCCAAACTCTTTAAAAGAGTTTTCACCCCAAATTAGTTGTGCTTTACTTTTTGTGTTTTATTGTGCAGAATATCCTCGCAAAAAAATAATTATACTAACTCCCTTAAATAGAAAAGAGATTTTATCCTATCTCCGCAGTATACAGAGTTAATATTGTAAGTTACTTCTCTTACAGATTTTAGCTCCCAAATCAAAACAACGAGCATTTATTTAACAAACCCCATTCGCATCATTATTATGTTATTTTACGCACCCATCAGTAACTGTTTCTCACTGGTAAATTGTAGAGCACAATTTTCCTGCATTACTTAGAACCGATAAAAACATTTTCATAGACAAATAAATCGCGTGAAAAGCAAACGAAGAAGCACTTTCTCAACGACATCCTGCATGAGTTGAGCTAAGGTTCGAAGCCGGCATCGGCGGATGACAAGACCGAGGCGTTTTCTTGTTTGTTGTTTGATATAACCCATCTACAACACAATGATCTCTGACAGACTTCAGCCTCCGTCCGGCAGTATTGAACTGAAAAGAGGAGGCCTTAGATACACCTAATGGGCAAATCAACATGCTATTTACTTAAGATAGAGGTTGAGTTTTTAAAAAAAAAATCAATGAAACTGCTTAAATGTACGAACCGCTTTGTTTAAAAGTATTCTGCAAGTATAAGAAAAATCGGGACTCAAATTATAAACAGCGATTGAGTAATTAGAACTATGAAAAAGAAGACAATTTCAATGAGTGTATCGGAGCTTTAAGCAAAGATTCCTTCATCTCGCACAGAGAGACGGAGAGAAACTGTCTTAAAAACTGAAAAAAGTAGTTCATATTTGACATTTGTAACATGATTCGATCTTGTAGGAGGTTTCTATGTACATATAATCGGATATCATGCTTCAACTCTCAAGTTTTGATTTCGCATGTCATGATTTAACTCTGCTTTAAGTCGTACGAGAGACTGACTTAATTAAGATCAGGAGTTGAAATATTGACCGTGAAAGAACGGGCTTTCTCTTTTAAAAACGTATATTCTTTTGTTCCTGCAAGTTTAATACTTGAGATAAAAATTTTAATAACCTTTTTTTAGTTATTCAAGGCTTGAATATCTGTTCCTCAATAAAACCATTTTTTTATTTTGTATTTATTTTTTTGTGCAGGGGTGTTTTGTTTCCATTTGAAGTATAATAATAACTTGTAAACAATACTATTACCAAATTTAATACTAAAGGCAGGATCTGTAAAAGACATGGGCTGAGTCTGAAAGTTGAAACAATCACTTTCTCTCTCTCTCTCTCTATCATTCTCTTTTTTCTTTCTTACTCTCTCTCCTCTTTTTCTTTTTCACCGCAGCCGCTACTTTCTCCGCCTCTCCTCTTTTTCACCCTCCCATCCCCTCCGTCTGTCTGTCTATATCTTTTTGTTTCGCTGTCTGTCTGTCTCTTTGTTTCTTTCTTTCTTCCTCACTTCCTCTCTCTCTCTCTCTCTCTCTCTCTCTCTCTCTCTCTCTCTCTCTCTCTCTCTTTCTCCTCTTTTTTCCTCTCACCTTAGCTGTTGCTTTCTCTTTCTCTCCTCTTTCATTCTCTCTCTGGCTCTTTCTCTCTGTCAATCTATATGTCTGTTTGTTTGTCTGTCTGTCTGTCTCTCTGTCTCTGTCTCTCTCTCTCTGTCTGTCTGTCTCTCTGTCTCTCTCTCTGTCTCTGTCTGTCTGTCTGTCTGTCTGTCTGTCTGTCTGTCTCTCTCTCTCTCTCTCTCTCTCTCTCTCTCTCTCTCTCTCTCTCTCTCTCTCTCTCTCTCTCTTTCTTTCTCTATCAAAGTTTCTGAGCATTGACAAAAATATCTCGAATATGAGAACCGAACCTGAGAATCTTTTGCAATGATTTTACTCCGGTATTGGTCGAAGTTGCTGGAAATTTTGGTAAAGATATTGACTATTCTGAAGCAATTAGATTAGAACGACAGTCCATCCGCAAGACTGTCTAATAACAAAATATTCCATTGAATCATCTCTATTTTGGTTTGACGTATTATCACAGAGGCTCATAATAGCAGTATAGACTGAGACAGAAAATTACGGTGTAAGCCAATATGCAAAAACGTAGATAGGCTGTTTTGAAACTGAAATGTCCAAGAAACAATTTACCTGGATAACCTGAAAAAAAATCTTTTTATATAAGCTTGAAGTCGGGTCATTCAAGGATATTTTTATGATTTGAGGTTGTTTCTAAAGATTTTTTTAACATAAAAAACACAGGATAAAAATGATAATCTGTGTGTGTCGCGTACGAGTGACACTAGCTATCAGATTAGGTCCAGTTACACTGAGTATAGTGTATCAACAGGCGCTGTCTTAAGACATGAGAGAGTCCAACTGTAGACTCGCGCAGATGAGGAAAACACTGTCTACATAATGACAGACACTGTGGGCATGGGGAATGCTTGAATTAAAAAAAAAAAAAAAGAAGACTTGATCAGAGCAATTAATTCCAACTAGATTTTTGTTTTTAATTTGTTTTTATGCTCTAGCTTCGTTGCATTTCTCTTTTTTTAAGAGAAATCTAATGATTGGAGGGAGAGATAAAGAGAGGGACAGAGATAAAAAGAGAGAGAGAAAGAGAGAAAGAGAGAGAGAGACAGAGAGAGAGAGAAAGAGAGAGAGAGAGAGAGAGAGAGAGAGAGAGAGAGAGAGAGAGAGAGAGAGAGAGAGAGAGAGAGAGGTGAGAGTTTTCACAGCAATCTTCGTAAGCTTTTAGGCGGCGCATAAGAGTTGAAGCTATTTAATGTGAGAAGTGAGATGTGGGGTGAAATGCTTTTTATGGTATGTAGAATAGTGAAAAACGTTGACCAATTTTTTTTCCGGTACACCTGGTATATGTTGAGACACAGACACAGTTATTAAAATTTAAAGAGTCATGCAAAGAAAAAAGTTGTGCAAAGTTGTCAGTGCCCAAGAAAAATTACGAGAAAAAATGTTGAAACTGCGTCAATATAATTTCGTACCTGCGCCAGTTTCGAATTTCCTATCAATTTAAACCACACCAGTCGACAATTTTGTCGCGATCGAATAAAAACATTTAACTATTTTTATTAAATTCAAATCTATTTAAAGATTCTGTTAAACATCCATTATCATATTTATAGGTCAAAATAATTTGGTAGGTATGAATTCATCAAAGGCAGTGCACCTTAAGATGTTTTATCATTTTACGGGAATTCATGACCATTTAATATACACTTTGAAAAGGAGCTATAAATAGATTTTGAAAGTACCGAACAATCTGATTTCACGAATTTATCTTGCATTTAAACTGAACGCGAGCTTCTCTCGCAGTGCGCAAGTTTTTCGTGTATTTTTTTTTCTAAAATATCTAGTTGATGATTATGAACATACAAATGGGTCAGAGAGAAAGAGAAAGAAATAGAGAGAGAGAAAGAAAGAGAAAGAAAGAGAGGGAGGGGGAGAGAGAAAGAAAGAGAGATAGAGAGAGAAAGACAAAGACAAAGAGAGAGAGAGAGAGAGAGAGAGAGAGAGAGAGAGAGAGAGAGAGAGAGAGAGAGAGAGAGAGAGAGAGAGAGAGAGAGAGAGAGAGAGAGAGAGAGAGAGAGAGAGAGAGAGAGAGAGAGAGAGAGAGAGAGAGAGAGAGAGAGAGAGAGAGAGAGAGAGAGAGAGAGAGAGAGAAAGCTCAGGTTGATTAACATAGGCTTCCCAAGAGACAATTTTTTTTTCTAATTTAGTTTGCCAATTTCCTTAATATATTATCGCTTGCAAACATTCGATTGATTATCTAGTAAAGTCTCGTCTATGGCATCCTCGTATAAAACTTGGAGCAAAACCAGCTCTCTGTTTCATATTGAATAAAAATGTTTAGATATAAAAGATAGGCAAACGGTTAACTGACCACTGGAAAGGTTTGGTTTTTGTACATTGGCACGAACATGTTTCCTGAATCTGATTAAACGGGAAACAAGTTTTTCTTTCCTTTTCTTTTGTTTTTCTCTTTTCCTTTTTTTTTTCCTTTAAATATCTCGAAGATTTTGAAGTAAGTCATTTCATATTAACGCAATTCATGCAACAATTTTGTTATCAATTAACCTTGTCAGGCGAGAAAGTGTGTAGGAGTTTTTTTTATTATATCAAGGATCAACCTCGTACTCCTATATCCTCCTCCTCCTCCTTTTATCTATATTTTGCTATCTCTTTCTTTCTTCCTCTCTCAAAAACTCTCATGCTTCCTCACTCTCTATATTGTTTTTCTTTTTCTCTCTCTCTATCCCTCAATTTTCACCACTTTGTCTAACCTCTGTCTATCTGTCTGTCTGTTTGTCTGTCTGTCTGTCTCTCTCTCTCTCTCTGTCTCTCCCTGTCTCTCTCTGTCTCTCTCTCTCTCTCCGTCTCCCTCTCTCTTACCACTCTTTCTCTTCACTCAAGGCAATAGCTTCATTATTTAACACAGAAATAACTCACTCAAAATATAATAAGCTTTACAAAAGAACGGTACTTACCTGTGCTTAACTAGTCAAGCTTCGTCTGAATCTCGATCTCAAAATTGATAACAACTCTTGAATGATGAACTCGGCATAGCAACTTCGTAGACCCACGTCGATCCTATCTGAATATAATTCTAAAAATCGCCGCTAGATTTTCCCCCAGTCTCTTCTTAATAAAATGCTTTTGTTTGTAAAGTTTGCGTTTGCTTAAGTTTTATTTTGTATCTTTTTTTACTCCGTCATTACTGCGTTGTTTGTTTAAGAGTTTGACTATCTTTGGAGCTTGATTCGCGAGATTAGATGCACACGCATTTAATATTGTTTTTAAAAAATCCGAACTATTAAAGTTTTTATCGATGCACGAGGCTATTCAAACTGCCCTAAAATTGGTGCGTTCTCCGCGTTGTTTCGTTCCTGTTAACCCCAAAATCTCCACTCACTTTCAGCGGTCTCTAGCTTCACGTCTGCGGCGAAGTCGCGCGAAGGCTTGTGGGATTCCAGTTCCGCCCCTTGGTCTCCTCGTCATCCAATCAAAAATCAGAACGAGCGCTGGAATCTTGCAGCGGTACTGTCTCTGGTGGAAATCTGGCATCGTAATTTCTTTACTTCTGCGCCTACCTCTCTCAATCTCTCTCTGACTCTCTTTCTCTTAAACTCTCTCTCTCTCTGTCTCTCTCTCTCTCTGTCTCTCTTTCTCTGTCTCTCTTTCTCTCTCTCTCTCTGCCTCTTTTTATTTCTTTGTCTCTCTCTCTTTCTCTGTCCCTCTTTTTCTCCCTCCGCCCTCTACCTCTCTCCTTCTCTCTCTCCCTTTCTTTCTGTCTGTCTCTGTCTCTGTCTCTCTGTCTCTATCTCTGTCTCTATCTCTGTCTCTCTCTCTGTCTCTGTCTCTGTCTCTGTCTCTCTCTCTGTTTCTCTCTGTCTCTCTATGTATCTCACTCTCTCTCCCCATTTGGCTGCTCGCCTGTCTGACTGTAAAACCATGATCTCACTTTCTCCTGTTACTGAGGTCTATCTGTCTATTTTTCTTCTTTCCTACCTGAGTATCCTTGTATTTTTGCACGTATTTTACTATCCATCCGTCGATCTATCTATCTATCTATCTAGAGACGAAAAAAAAAAAGAAAAAAAAACATTCAAAAGGAGGGGCGCAACGCAGACTAAATCATCCTAAGATAGCGCAGAAACTGCATGTCATCAGAAGCCCAAAAAGTAAGTAAAACTTTATTATATCTATCTATCTACCTATCTACCTATCTGTCTGTCTATCTATCTATCTATCTATCTATCTATTTATCTATCTATCTATCTATCTATTTATCTATCCATCTATCTATCTATCTATCTATCCATCTATCTATCTATCTATCTATCTACCTATCTATCTATCTATCTATCTATTTATTTATCTATTTATCTATCTATCTATCTATCTATGTATCTATCTATCTATTTATCTATCTATCTATCTTTCTACCTATCTACCAATCTAAATCTCTACAGACTGCACGTATCTTTTCATCCATATGTCTATCTGTTATACTTATATATATTTATAAAAGATAAGTCACAATTTTGTAAAATATAGATTATTGCCCTTGGCATTTTCTTCCGTCTTTAAAGTATCAGTTTTTTAAATGATCAAATGAAAAAATCAGATAGTCCACTATAATTTGAGATTAAAAAAGGGCAATGATATGAAAGAGTCAGATGAGACAATACGGTGCAGTGAAAGATTCAGATAGGTCCAGATGGTCTCTGCCAGGAGTCACATGACCGTGTTCACATGACCTCTCTAGACCAATAACACTTTTCATGTCCATAAACATCTTATCAAAATGGCTGACAGTGTGGAGAACCAACCTGTGCTTACAGATAAGCCAAGGAAGAGAAAAATCAATGGTACAACTAAATAGGCAGAGAAAATACAGAGGTTAAGCAGCCATACAACTGGTGAAAGCTGCAGATGCCATAGGTTTAGATGTTTCGAAGTAGTAACAGAGGAGAACGACAATGGCTTGTCACCAGGTTTAACGAGTATGAAAGCAAAGATGCTCAAGATGCTGACTTTGAGGTCTGATTCACCTGAAACCAATAGCCAGACGCCGTGGTAGGATTGAGTAGGGTTGAAAATCCTAATTTTCCTTTTCATAGTCTTCACTATGAGATTAAAGTCGTGAGAATTGAGCAAGCAGTGCCAGTTCAAGTTTGCCAGGAAAGTTTCTGAGCCGCGTTTGGCACAACAAAGAACAGAATGGAGATTATCAGAAAAGCATAGTAAGTAACAGGTAGGTGACTTTTTAAGATAGAGACAAGATCAAAATGTCGAAACTTCAAATTGATATCTTACGTGCGTCTTGAAAATGTTAGTGTAAGGACTTCCGAATGGATACGATATCTCTATCATACTCTACAGGGCTTCGTTTGATCGGGCCATAGAAAATGAGAAGGTTTTTTTGGTACAGAAAAAAAAGAAGAAAAAAAATTAACTCCATAAGAAAAAACTACTGCATAATTATCCTATATAATATCTTAATATACTAAACCAATTTACCCAATCGAAAGTCCTATCTAGATCTACATTTTATTTAACAATATAATAAAAATTAAATGGCCGTCTAGTTTTATGGCAAGATCTTAACTCCCTGGATCCAGATCTAATCTGGATCTAAATTTTCAAAACTTTTTACAAGTTTAAAAAAATCGTATCTTCAAATTTCGCAGAAAATAGATCTAGATCTAGTCTAGATTTTATTATTAGATTAGGTAGATAATAAACATTTCATTTTTTAGATCCACCTAAAAATCACCCCTCTCTCTGGTTGTATATTTGTAAATTATAATAGTCTACTTTTATAGTTTCAGTTAAAAAAACTAACCACAAATTTATTCTAATGTGACTTAAGTCTAAGTCTAAAAAAACTTATTTCTCTTAAAAAAAACAACAGATTTTAATAACTTTTTTTTCAGAGAACCCTTATTTTTATATCCATCAATTTGTTTTTTCAATGTTATCACAAGAATTTATTGTTCATTTGTAGATTAAAAATAACTTAATTATTTTAAAGTTGAAAAAAAGTATTTTATTGCTTAATATTCATCTCTATACCTTAGAATCCATTTTTTCTTTGTTTATCTCCTATGCCAGGACATCTTCCCAAAGATGGTAGGGGCAAACACACTAACCGCTCTAATAGGCTGACAGATGATGCGTGGCAAGCAATCCGTGATCAGATCTCTTCATTTAAAGGCAGAGCCTCACATTGCGCCCGAGGCACCACAAGAAGGCTCTACCTGCCCGAGAATTTGAACATCACAAGATGTTGGAGCTCTTCAAAGAACGACATCCAGAGGTCACTGTGGGCTACGAAACCTATCGTAGTGTATTCAACTCCGACTTCAACATTGGTTTTGGCTACCCCCGTAAGGATACCTGCACAACGTGCTACTCGTTTCGCGTTAAAATAAAATCTCTCCATAGCCAGATTCAACAGCCAGCGCTTTCTCTAGCTGATGCGTTGGAACTTGTGCAAGAAAGGCAAGCTCTAGAAGCGCAAAGCTGAGGTCTTTTATGATCGAAAGGCTTCAGCCAAAGCCAGGGCTAAAGCTTCAGCAGGGTTTGAAGCCATTGCTTTCAACTATCAGAAAAATCTACCTGTCCCCAACAAAACGTCAAATGATGTTTATTACAGTCGACAGCTTACAGTCATCACATTTTGCATTCATTTTCTGTCCACAGATGATATACTTCTGTATATGTATGACGAGACGGTAGCCAAAAAAGGAGCTGATAAGGTGTGTTCAATGCTCCAAGATTTTTTGGAGTACTATCTGGTGAAGTCCGTGAAAGATGTGGAGTTCTTCTGTGACGGGTGTGGGGGACAGAATAATAACTTCACTGTCATAAGATTCCTGCATCATTCGTTCACAAAGAAAAGCGGTTTACCTATCAGAGGTCATTCTTACTTGGACTGTGACCTTGAAATGGTCAACGTTAATGTGAAAGCTGATGTTGATGTACCAGAGGACTGAAAAAAGGTTTTTGTTACCGCATTAAAAAACCCATCCCCTTTCAAGATGATAATACTTCCTCTGTCATCTTTCCTCAGCTTTTCCAATCACTTGAAAAAAGACTTTAAAGCTACTTGCCCAATTCCAACAAGGCCTATTCGTGAACTGTACTTTGTCTATACTCAGCCACAGCTGATGATGGTGCGCAACAATTGGAATAGTGCGTTCGAAAATGTCGCCTTGGAGAAAACTGGAAAGGGGTCTTAGCAATCCAGAGTCACATGACCTCTAGAACCCTCACACTCTGCTCCAATTCCAATAACCAAGACTTGCAAGGGCTGAAGAGACTGTGCAGAACGGAATGCCAAAGCTTTTTTGGCCATGTGCGACCTCAAAAAGGACAAGCTGAAAATGGCGACGCTGAGTCTGAAGCCACAGACTCTAATGAATAAGATTGTGCGAGTCAGAAAGAGTTAGAGAGACATGCAGAAGAAGAGGGAGAAAGAGAGAGATAGTGGGGGTGGGGGTGGAGGGAGGGAGAGAATGAGAGAGATAGTGGAGGTGGGGTGGAGGGAGAGAGAGAATGAGAGAGATAGTGGGGGGAAGGGAGAGAGAGAATGAGAGAGATAGTGGGGGTGGGGGTGGAGGGAGAGAGAGAATGAGAGAGATAGTGGGGGGAAGGGAGAGAGAGTGAAAAAGATAATAGGCGGAAGGAGAGAGATAGTAAAGGAGGGCGAGAGAGTGAGAGAAATGGGCAAGGAGGAGGGAGAGACAGGTAATGCAGGGGGGAGAGAGAGTGAGAGAGACGGGCAGGGAGGAGGGAGACACAGATAATGAAGGAGTGAGAGAGAGTGAGAGAGATAGTGAGAGAGACAGGCAGGGAGGAGGGAGACACAGATAATGAAGGAGTGAGAGAGAGTGAGAGAGAGAGAGAGAGAGAGTGAGAGAGACGGGCAGGGAGGAGGGAGACACAGATAATGAAGGAGTGAGAGAGAGTGAGAGAGAGAGAGAGAGAGAGAGAGAGAGAGAGAGTGAGAGAGACGGGCAGGGAGGAGGGAGACACAGATAATGAAGGAGTGAGAGAGAGTGAGAGAGATAGTGTGGGGAGGGGGCAGGGAGAGAGAACAAGACAGAGAGCAAGAGAGAGAGAAAGAGAGAGAGAGAGTGTGTGTGTGTGTGTGTGTGTGACAGTGTACATTATTCTGTGGAGTCATTCAATGTTTTATTTTTTGAATTCAAGTGTTCTAAGTTTCCTTAGACTAGAGCCAATGGCCTTTTTTTTTTAAATTTATCTTGAGTGCGGAAAGGGGTGAGGGTGTGATAGAATGAGAGAGAAAGAGGGAGAAAAGATTGATGTTTGTGTTGTTGTTTTTCTTTTAAGGAAATAATTAGAGGAATTCTGCCTTTTTTTCCTTTTATGATTCATTTTTTTTTACTTTCATGTGTCTACTTATGATTAAATTACAACAAACCATGTTTATCTATACACAGTTTTGTGTCTTCCTTGTGAAGGAGTGCATCTACAGGCATTTTAGTCAGTTTAATCATTAAATTCTATTGCTCAGAAAACTTTCCTTTAAAAAATGGTTCTCTTAAGTAATTTTGTGTATATGAAACACATTGCGAGGAAATCATGCTCAAATTTGACCTATAAATGATGCAAACATTGCACATAAAAAGCTTGTAATTTTAGTATATGAACAAATTCTGCCAAAAACAAAAATAAGAACAGTGTTTCAATAGAAAGAACATGATAAACTAAAAGCGGAAGAAAATTAAAATAAAACTATAAAGTCGAAGGTTTTTGGTTGGGTCACCAAAATGATCAGCACCGAAATTATAATAAAAACATCAAGTTCAAAATATCTTGGCTGGATCCTCGAAGTAATCAGTTAGATCTGCCTTACTGATTCGGATAATCCGTCACAAACTGCAAACATCTGTAACTCGATCGCAGAAAAAAAAAAATAACAAACCAACATCGTAATTGCGCTGCTTGCTTCTTTGATAAAAAAAGAAAAAAGAAAAGACAACTAAACAAAACAGGCAACTAATAATAATTAAAAAAAAATCTCACACACATACAAAAACAAAATCAGCTCCGTTGCAAACACGAAGGACGTATATGTATGTGAGGGCGTTGACTTGAGAAAGAAGTGTATGTGTATGTGTATGTGTATGTTAGGGCGCTGACTTGAGAAAGAAGTGTATGTGTATGTGAGGGTGTTGACTTGAGAAGGAAGTGTATGAGTGTGTATGTGTATGTGAGGGCGTAGACTGGAGAAAGAAGTATATGTGTATGTGTATGTGTATGTGAGGGCGTTGACTTGAGAAAGAAGTGTATGTGTATGTGTATGTGAGGGTGTTGACTCAAGAAAGAAGTGTATGTGTATGTGTATGTGAGGGCGTTAACTTGAGAAAGAAGTGTATGTGTATGTGTATGTGAGGGTGTTGACTTGAGAAAGAAGTGTATGTGTATGTGTATGTGAGGGCGTTAACTTGAGAAAGAGGTGTATGTGTATGCGAGGGCGTTAACTTGAGAAAGAAGTGTATGTGTTTGTGTATGTGAGGGCGCTAACTTGAGAAAGAAGTGTATGTGTGTATATGTGTATGTGAGGGCGCTGACTTGAGAAAGAAGTGTATGTGTATGTGTATGTGAGGGCGCTAACTTGAGAAAGAGGTGTATGTGTATGCGAGAGCGTTGACTTGAGAAAGAAGTGTATGAGTGTGTATGTGTATGTGAGGGCGTTAACTTGAGAAAGAGATGTATGTGTATGCGAGGGCGTTGACTTGAGAAGGAAGATTATGTGTATGTGTATGAGACAGCGTAGACTGGAGAAAGAAGTATATGTGTATGTGTATGTGTATGTTAGGGCGTTGACTTGAGAAATTAGTGTATGTGTATATGTATGTGAGGGCGCTGACTTGAGAAAGAAGTGTATATGTATGTGAGAGCGTTGACTTGAGAAACAAGTGTATGTGTATATGTATGTGAGGGCACTGACTTGAGAAAGAAGCGTATATGTATGTGTATGTGAGGGCGCTGACTTGAGAAAGAAGTGTATGTGTATTATGTATGTGAGGACGTTGACTTGAGAAAGAAGTGTATGTGTATGTGTATGTGAGGACGTTGACTTGAGAAAGAAGTGTATGTGTATGTGTATGTGAGGACGTTGACTTGAGAAAGAAGTGTATGTGAATGTGTATGTGAGGGCGTTGGCTTGAGAAAGAAGTTCTCTCTTTAATGATACAGTGGCGAGCGCAAACCGCGGTTTGTCGTGTGTCGAGTAATCATCATCTCTCGTTCGTAACAGGCCAGAG
>JAWDGP010006299.1:290000-305000 GCA_033675545.1 Elysia crispata | reverse complement strand
TAGACATCAATTGTGTGGGCATAAAAAAAAATTACACACAAAAAAAAATCGATTCTAGAATTTTCATACGTATGCATTTAATGTAAGAACCAATTTAATTTTTTTACCTGTTCCCGAAACCAGACTAGGGTCCTTTCGATTACATTAACACCAGTTATAGTATTTTCCATTATTCGAATACACTACATAGACGAAAAAAAAGTGAAGATGGCTGATCTATACATAATTTCTGGTTTTGCCCTGTTAACCAGATAATAAATTTAATGGATTGATTTTATCCCTTTGAGACGGGATCGCCAAGAGCTAGAGAATAACAGCTAACCAAAGAAAACTAAGACTAGTATTCATTCAGATCGTGAGTCAAAACTGCGCTTTGGCTACCAGCAAATCGTTATTGGGATAAAGAGACCGCATGCTAATTTTGACAACAGAGTCAGAGGTTTTATCAAAAAAATGTCAAGATACATAATCAAATATAAGATTTACCTTAAAACGAAGGTCTATTACGTCTCCATTGTTCTCCCTTGGTAGAAGTAGCAAGCTTAGACCAGAACGTGAAATTCATCAAGAATTTCATCATTCTATAAGCATTTGCTGAAAAGTGTCTCCACTGTAAACCAGAAGAATGAATAAAAAACATTATATCAAAGGTATTTATCGTAGTAAATTTACCGAGTCGATGAAATCATATTGTGGAATTTTTAATTTGAATTTAGAAAAGTTTACTCCGGTCGGCAGCAAAGTTCGGTGTACCGCTAAATGTTTATAAAGTCTCGCCCAAGTGCTATCTATCTATCTATCTATCTATCTATCTATCTGTCTACCTATCTATCTATTTATCTAATTATCTGTCTGTCTATATCTATGTCAATCTATTTGTCTATCGTTCTATATGTCTATCCATCTATCTATCAATCTGTCTATATCTATGTCTATCTATTTGTCTATCGTTCTATCTATCTATCTATCTATCTTTCTATCTATCTATCTATAAGTCTGTCTATATCTATGTCTATCTATTTGTCTTTCGTTCTATTTATCTATCCATCTATCTATCAATCTGTCTATATCTATGTCTATCTGTCTATCTATCTATCTATCTATCTATCTATCTATCTATCTATCTATCTATCAGTCTGTCTATATCTATGTCTATCTATTTGTCTATATCTATGTCTATCTATTTGTCTATCGTTCTATATATCTATCCATCTATCTATCAGTCTGTCTATATCTATGTCTATCTATTTGTCTATCGTTCTATATATCTTCTATCTATCTATCTGTCTGTCTATATCTATGTCTATCTATCTATCTATCTATCTATCTGTCTGTCTGTATCTATGTCTATCTATTCTTCTATCGTTCTATATAACTATCTATGTATCTTACTATCTATCTATCTATCTATCTGCATGTCTGCCTGTCTACACCTCTGTCGGTTTGTTTATTTTTTCTATCAATCTAAGTTTCATTTCTTTTTCGTTACCAACGTAGAAGAGAGATAAAGTTTGCATTACATAAGCGTCAAAGCTTTTTTGACGTGTCCTCAATGCACTACTGTTTGTAGCTGTATCACAATTTGCCAAGATAGTGTGGCAATATTACTCCAATTTTAACACAAACATTTCTGTAAGTAGTAACGTATACACTGAAACGAATAATCTACATATTCTCAGACCTGCAGGAAACTTGAAGCCATGAATCAAGATGGTCTATTTTTCATTCCTCACAACAAATTTTCAGACAGCTAAGATCTAGATTTGTAACTGCACCTAGCTTCCCGTGAAGACCAATTTGCACCTATTTTTTGTGTCAATACTTAGTAATTAAAAAAAGAAAAAAAGAAAAAAGAAAAACCACTGGCAAGCCCCTTTTTAAAGCTCCTAGATTTCGTACAGTACCAGTGTATTTGTGTTAAGAAAAGTAAAAGTTTTAAGGCCTACATGAGACGGCTAAACTTGATCACATTTATCGGACATCATATCAGTATTTTGCTTCTTCGTAAATATTCAAATTAACGGCTAACTTGAACTGAAATTAACCCCCTCCCCCCGTTCTTCCTCTCCTCCATCCCATCTGGTGTTGATAACAAAAATTCAAAAATTACCAGCTAAAAATTTTACCTTACCAATGAATATTTCAAGACTTCTCTTACAATCGATAAGGAACAAAAAGAGTGAGGTAAAAAAGAAACGTTATTTTTTATTATCATTTTTCGTTCTGTTGATCGATGCTCGAAACAAACCATTGCATTTGTATTTGATAAATGGCACGGGATAAGAGTGTATGGTTAACTTTTTTTTAATTTGGTATATATCAAGAACCATTTCCAGATCACTCAAATCGATGTTCATCTTGCAAATAGCACATATGAAAAAGCAGTGGAAATCTAGGAAAATTTGTTTGACCTATACAGTTTTAAAATGAGCCTTTAGAAAGGTCTTAAAACAGATTTGGAAAGTACAGATCTAACTATTTCCTGTTCAGTCGCAATATTATTAAATGTTTTTTCAATCTCATAATAATATTTCTGCCGTATTTGTTGTGTCATTCATCTCAAAAAGTTTTGAGAGGTGTGTATATATAAACAGCAATTATTTTAGAACTTGATGTGTCTTTAAACAGCGGTTAATTTTAGAACTTGATGTGTCTTTAAACAGCAATTATTTCAGAACTTGATGTGTCTTTAAACGGTGGTTAATTTTAGAATTTGATGTGTCTTTAAACAGCGATTAATTTTAGAACTTGGTGTGTCTTTAAACAGCGGTTAATTTTAGAACTTGATGTGTCTTTAAACAGCGGTCAGTTTTAAAATTTGAAGCGTTCTTAAACAGCTATAAGTTTTAGAAATCTGATGAGTCTATTTATTGTAAGTGTAACGCGGTGTTGAACGCAAGCCAGAGCCCGAAATACAGTAACCAAACTAAATACAGCTATTGTTCCTACTCAGTGGCTAGTGTCAGCGCCATCCTTGCAGGCTTCGGAATGAAACGACAAACAGAGTAATATTGAGCCAACAACATCAACGAGACAAGCCTATAGTTGTGACAGGTGCATAGAAATGAGGAAACCACAAACTTTTTGTTGTTGTTGTTGTTGTTGTTGTATGGAGTCAAAGCACTCTATGATTTAAATAAAATGGTTGAAACCTGTCTCTTTGTTATTTCATTACAGTAAGGTGGGTATTAATTAATGAAATTCCCGCAAACCTATTTGTTGTAAAGAGTAAAGACTCTTGCGATTGGCAAACAACACAATCATGAATTTTTGAAAGCTTTTCTTTGCAGAGTTCATTGAATTCTATTGTTACTCATCCGGAAAGTCCCGTTGATTTCAAATCTCATTTTGAACATCTCATTTGTCTTCCGTAACACAGTGTTTCGGCATTTTCGATCACGGACTTTTACGACATAATAATTGTATTGCGCATTTGGTGTTTTTCTGCAGTGACAGTCACAAGCAGTAATCTTTGATAATTATGTAAAAGAGGACTTGGAAGGCTTTGTTTGCGAGCTCCTCCGTGTAACCCAACCCACACCTTCGAAACTTTGCAGGCGTCTACAGCATTCATCTGGCTAGGTTCTAATTCACAAAATATCAACGCAAACTGCTTTCCTCGATTTCTCCAAAATGCTTTGTTTTGTCTACATAGGCTAACTTACGATGACCAAATTTGCTCGCCATTTTGACATTCTGTAACAACGGAAGTCTTTCTCAATCGACTTGAGGTGTGAATCTAGGTTTAAATATCTGCGTTATTGAGCATTCCCGTAAGGCAGTGTACTTAAAGCGGAAATTCAGAGCTTTCTTATAAGCGTTTGAAAGGATCTAAAAAAACAGATTGGGGAAGCATTTTAAGTTGATTTCCCTTATTCCAAAGGGAATTAAGTTCTATAGCTAAATTTTATGTTTAGAATTGGAATTATCGATATATCTAGATTCTAGGTAAAGATGGATGTGGAGGCATATATTTTAATCATGTAAGTAAAAAGAAAGATATCAAGACCATTAATAACCTCTTTAAATACACCCACGCACCTCACAGGGTTTTCAGCTTGTACGGAAAAATTATGCTGCCAAAAGGTGAACAGCCTTGCGGCAATGTCGTTCATTGATTTAAACCTACATGTTATTGAATATTTGAAAAAAAATCTATAACTAGAATATACCCACAGGCTTATTGTTCTGTGTTCTTTCTCTATCATCTAACGCCCCTTATGTTTTTAAGATTCTTATTCTTTTTATCAGCGAAGCTAGACAAGAGGATGTTGAACACCAGAAGGAGGCTAAGTATAACTATTTCTGAGAAAACCAACTATCGCTAGCTTTCTAAGAAAAAATTATTGATGATGATGAAAGAGGTTTTGGCGTTCGCATTTATAATCATTATCGTTAAAACACGATTTTTGCAGCTTAATTACTCTTTTAGATAATTAATTAGCGGAAAAAGGTGAATTCCGTGTTATTTCATTGTATTTAAAGATTCCTCTAGACACTCATAATCAGACTACATTGCTCCAACAAAAAGCGCCTCCAGAGAATTCTGTTTAATTGCACTGACATAATTAATAAGCGTTTAAGAGAATCTAACAATAGTTTGGGTTTATACAATTTTAGCCAACTAATGTTATTGTGGTATAATTATTCTTAAACCTTTTGGGAAAACCCGGTGCTTCAGAATAACAAACGGCGCGCAAGCAGTTTGCTCTACCGAACACGTCTATTATTTTCTACCATTTTATTTTTTTCCCTCTCCGACAATGTTTACCAACAAAGGTCAATTTCCTTTCCGTGTATGTTAGAGCGCTTCTATAGCTCGCTGGTGCCTCTCAAGGGAGGAAAATTACCTTTTATGGTCAACTGCTGTGACCGAGATACAATCCGTATCGAGAATCTTTCTTTGTGATAACCTGCCGCTACCGCTTGCCTCGTGTTTGGCGAAATGCTGATAGCAGACGATGCTGGCGCCATCTTTATTATCTATTGTACTCGGGTATTGGGGCTCCGCCAGAGGACATTATTTGGCTTCAGCCTGACAACTGTGTACACGAGTGAGAAAATGGTGTGCATGTCTGGTTGTACGAGTCCTAGCAGGCCATATCATATTGATGTATCAGTACAGTCAGATAAATGGGGCAGATAAACCAATGGACCGGAATTTTTTTTTTTTTTGTAATCTTTATTTCTTTCTATTTATTTTTTAGCCCTTTCATTGAGCTAAACGATTGACAGGTAAAAGTCAGCTAAAAAAAACCAAAACAAAACAAAACAAAACAAAAAACAAAAAACAACAACAACAACAAAAGGGGAAAAAAAGAAAAATTAAAATCGGGAAAAGTAACAGAAGGCTAAGCCTTAATAGATGATGTCCCTAAAAAACTCGAGAGTTACGCGCCTTGATTAACTAGCACTCTTAGACGATAGATTAAAGGTTAAATCGGCCTAGCTCACTATTTTTTGTCATTTCTACACCTCGTTCTACACTAAAAAAAATGGAGAGAAAAGGCTGTTATTTGCCTCATTTTGCACTTGCAAAATCGAATATGCATACTAAATAAATACTAAACTCAAAACGCTGTCTAGATCTAAATTTATTCATAATTATGTACAAGACTCTCCCAGATGTAACGATCTAGCCTAGATTTAAATCTATGTCTATTGCTCACAAAAGATGCAAGAAAAAAATGTTTCCAAGTCATGCTCTAGTTTTGTTACACAGCAGATTGTACTTTAGAATAGTTTAAAAGTATCGGAGACATAGAAAGAAGAGACTGGAAGTTCCCCATTCAGCCTTAGCAACAACAAAAACCAGTTAATTTAGTCTCAGTTTAGCAACAATATCACCATTGGTAATAAGATCCGTGAATGTCTTTCTGTCTATGTACCTGTCTCTCTCATTGACCACCCTCCCACCTCTCTCTCTCTCTCTCTCTCTCTTTCTTTCTCTCTCTCTCTCTCTCTCTCTCTCTCTCTCTCTCTCTCTCTCTCTCTCTCCAGTTTGTTATCCTCATGTAGTTACATTGTTTGCAAAAGCCTCGAGGTACTGACGAAATTTTAAAGAATTGGATTATATCACCCACCTGTTAACTGAAATTCATGGCACCTTATAAATTTAATTATCCAAATTCACTTTCACTTAGGGCAGAGACGCGCAGAGAGAGAGAGAGAGAGAGAGAGAGAGAGAGAGAGAGAGAGAGAGAGAGAGAGAGAGAGAGAGAGAGAGAGAGAGAGAGAGAAGAGAGGGAGAGGTACAGAGAGAAGAAAGAGAAAGAAAAAGCGAAATAGCGAGAGTGGGGAGAGAGAAAAAAAAAGAGAAAAGAAGAAGAGAGAGAGAGGGGGGGGAGAGAGTAAGAGAGAGAAAAAGAGAGGTTAAGAAAAAAAAGAGAGAAAGGAGAGAGAGAGAGAGAGAGAGAGAGAGAGAGAGAGAGAGAGAGAGAGGAGAAAAGGGAGAAAGAGAGAAAGAGGCAAAGAAAAGAGAGAAAAGAAGCGAAAGCAGCGAGAGGATGAGAGAGAGTGATGAGAGATAGAGAGATAGGGAGGAAGAGAAAAAGGGAGAGGGCGGAGAGAGAGAAGAGAGTAAGAAAGAAAAAAAGAGAGAGTGTGAGAAAGATAGAGAGGAGGGAGTAAGGAGGAGGAAAAGAGAGCGTGGGAGAAAGAGAGAGAGGAGAGAGAGAAAGAGGAAAGCAGAGATAGAAAAAGAGAGGGAGGAGAGAAAAAGCGAGAGAAAACGAGAGAGAGGAGAGGAGAGGAGAGGGAAGGAGAAAGAGAGAGAGAGAGAGAGAGAGAGAGAGAGAGAGAGAGAGAGAGAGAGAGAGAGAGAGAGAGAGAGTTTACCGACGACATTCAAGATATCTCGGAATACGTTAACACCTCAATTCCACTGTTTTCACGAACTCCCATCATACATTCTTTTTTATAATAAAAAAATTTTTATCTCTTCGTTCCTTTATAATGTCCAGTTTAAACTAATTCATATTTGCTCAAAGCCTAGTTATAAAATTTGTTGTTGTTTGTATCTGAACAGTTATTTCTGCATTAAAAACAAAGCATTCAGTTTAGGTTTAAGCTGTGTTTGTCAGGAGTTCAAGGAAGGTAACTGTCGTTGAAATTTAATATGGATATCGTCTATTAAAAGTACACTACAAATGGTTAACGTTCCTTTACGTCTGTCACAAAACTTTAAAAAAGCACGGGGGCCTCGTGTTGTCGAGTGGAAGGGCTCCGTGGCTGATATCCGTGGAACAGCTCGCGGGCAGCTTGGAAACTGTCAGAATATCCAGAGGGTTCGAGCCTAGTCTTCTTAGTCAAGGCCAAAAGAATTATATCCGATATGAAAACGTATTTTGTCAATCGATATTTTTATCTCTGTGTAAAAGGTTAAATCTGTCAGTTTCTGTTTGACCAAATTCTTCTTCCCGTTATAATATTGGGAGAGGGATTAAGAGGAGTGAAATTAAAACTCTCGAAGTTAATTGAAGTCAAAAGACTCACATGTATGCAAAAATCTGTTTATATTTCCTGTTGTTTGTTTTTCTAGAATATCACTTCAATATCAATTGCTTTCCCTTGAAACGATTTTCAATATAAAAGATCAGAGTTTGACATGAAATGAACGTTTTTTTTTTATCTGAAAACCAACCAATTAAGCTTAGGGTATAGTTTTGAATTGTTTGACGTTCTCACAATCTCTCTTAGAGCCTTATTCGTGGAAGCAAAAGGCGTTTTATATCGAAAGACGTAATTATGCAATGGGTAGAGGATTGAGAGACCCACAGATTCCAACATAATTATCTCTATTATACAAGTATGACAAGGACAAAAAGAAATACGTACCGTGAAATGACACAGCACCATATTGATCTTTTCTTAATTTGACTGGCGTCGAAGTCCAGCACTCACAACGTTGTTTATAGACTGCTAGATCTAGATAATAGCGAATCACTGATTACAAAACTCTCTGCTTGTCCATGGATTTAAAAAATTTGCGGAAGGCAGTAAAAGGGGAAAAAATACATCACTTTCGAAAAACGTATAATGCATGGAAGTATATCCTATTGTGCTTATCATTTTTATCTTCATAATCATCATCATCAGCAGCAGCATTCTTCTTCTTCTTCTTCTTCTTCTTCTTCTTCTTCTTCTTCTTCTTCTTCTTCTTCTTCTTCTTCTTCTTCTTCTTCTTCTTCTTCTTCTTCTTCTTCTTCTTCTTCTTCTTCTTCTTCTTCTTCTTCTTCTTCTTCTTCTTCTTCTTCTTCTTCTTCTTCTTCTTCTTCTTCTTCTTCTCCTCCTCCTCCTCCTCCTCCTGCTCCTCTTCTTCTTCTTCATTATTATTATTATTATTATTATTATTATTATTATTATTATTATTATTATTATTATTATTATTATTATTATTACTACTACTACTACTACTACTACTACTACTACTACTACTACTACTACTACTACTACTACTACTACTACTACTACTACTACTACTACTACTACTACTACTACTACTACTACTACTACTACTACTACTACTACTACTATTATTATTATTATTATTATTATTATTATTATTATTATTATTATTATTATTATTATTATTATTATTATTATTATCATCATCATCACCATAATCATTATTATAGAGTAGTGTGCAGGCTTTGGTTTTCGAATGACATACTGATAAAAGCAGAGAACAAAAAAAAAAAAAAAAAGAGGAGAAACCGAATAAATGCACCGTTTTTATTACTGAGTCTGACTATCTTGCAATAGGTCTCAATGTTTCTCACAAAACGAGATAAAACTGTAACTAGCCTTTCCGTTTACTTCGGTTCTTAGATAGTCAAACTTTCCATTGGTTGCGGTTGAGTTTGTATTTGTACTCTGAGAGTCAGACACGTTTCATGTTGCATATGGAGTGTATTAAGGTCAAGCGACTGTAATTGTATGACCTAGCTCATGTAACGTCTGGTCTATCACTTTAAACTTTAACAAATATTTTGGTGTCTCATTCTAGTCATTATTATCTATAAAATATAGCTCGTTAAATGGGTGTTAATATGATATATATATATATATATATATATATATATATATATATATATATATATATGTATATATATATATAATTGAAAATGAAAACGACTCAATCTCGTTTCAACCGACTAATCTAGCAGATTTTTCTAAACCCCAAACCTAGACTTCAGCTTCAATTTGCTAAGATAAGATCTAGATTACAATTCGGGCTAAAGTGTCTGTCAACAGTAATTTCGAAGTCACAAGGGAATTGAAGTATTATTGATTAAAAGAGAAAAAAAAACAGACGCACAAACCCCAACGAGTTAGATCTACTGGGCTTTGCTTAGAGCCAGGCGTCGAGGCTTTTACTGCGTAGCTGTAGGTAGATGTAAATGACCCATTGCCAAATAAGGCATATCTGTATACGTCACTGCAGTACTTGAGCCATAACGTTATGTCTAAACTACGGTTCTATCTATAATTTGGCACATTTATTAAAATGTAAATGATCAGCAGCCATGCAAAATTTTATTTTGATTGATCAATTGGTTTTTATTTTACAGATTTCCAAACTATGAAATCGATACTAAAATCGACCGTGAAAATCTATCATGAAATAAACCTTACAGGAAATTGCACTCCAAAATCATTTTAAGAAGGCTTCAAATGTTACTTTTCTCTCCTGAGACATTGGAAGAAGTGTAGCCATGGGTTCCAATGCTTTTTTACTGAAAAAAATCGTTGATTATATCTTACGGGTGTTTGAAAAATTCATAACTTAACACAAGATTTTCCCGTCAAATACATCTAGGTGTTTGAATCTACCAAAATCTAATACATGTCTAAGAAACTAGCTCTTTTTTTTAAACCATGGCGAAAAATTCAGTTGGATTGAAAAATGAACTTAAAGCCCCCAAAAATAAGTGATCGGGGGTTGAGTCTAGTCTTATTATCGCCAAAGTGCGTTTTCGTGTCAAAAACTGTGACGAAAGTTAAGCGAAAAAAAACAAAGCGGACAAAATATTAACAACCACATTTTTTAAATTATAAATTCTGTGGATATTTCCTAATTTTAAGATTTCAAAGTTATTTAAAAAAGAGAAAAGTTGTTTTGAACGTCCGTTCGCCTTGTCGGATATTACTTTCGAAAAAAGATCTCGCGAGACACGATGACCTTTCGCATTTTTCGCGTCAAACTAAGAACGGCTCTTGAGAGTTACTCCGCCCGGTAGATCTACCCTGCATAACATCGCATCCAAAGTGTCTCAAATCTATCTTCACATGTGAATTCTGTTTAACGATTTTTTTTCTAATTTCGCTATGACATCTTTTCTCTTTTCATAACATTAACTTGTTTTTGGATAACTTACTAAAGAGTCAAAGAATTGACTATACTGTCATGGCGTCTCACTCGTCATTTTTGTGTAAGTTACTTGGAAAATGTAGATCTAGATAATTAATCTCAAAAAAAGGCATCCATCGTTCTGCATAGTCATATTCTTTGTAACTTGGAAAGGATTGATGTAAATTTTCGGTTTTTCTCATTGTTCTCACAAATATTTGGATCTTCTATCACTTAACACGATTTGACAGAGTTGTTTTCATGTCAAACCATATTTATTCGGAAAAGTTATGAAAAGGTTCAGATTTAAAGAAAAGTCATGGCTTTTTTAAGAAGTGTAGACAATAAAGCTAGAACAGTTCTCCTAATCTTTTGAAATTTATATTTAGTTTTAGAGCCAACGTGTTTGTGCATTTATTAGAGCTGTGAGATAATTTTTACAGAATTAAACAGGAATAACTTCTTTGTCAATTTGTGTAAGTTTGATAGTTCTAGATCTAGATCTAGTTTTTGGAGAAGTGCAGGAAACCTGCATTTTCTATTTTGTTTTCTTTTGAAAAGTTCTATGAATGATACTATGTGGCGTTTATATCTACATATGTTACAGTAGTCAAAGGTTTAAAGAGAATATGCTGACAAACTTTCCCAGGATTGCTACAGGACATTGTTTTCTTTGAAACTGATTTGGCTAAATTAAGCAAAATGAAAATTATAAATATCTAGATCTAGATCATAATGCAAAATCCATGTATGAGAAAATTGTATCAGTTTATAACAGGAAAGAATTTGTTTTTAACTCATTCAAGGGTAAGATTGTGCAAAAAATATAAGGGGCAGGAAAATGTGATTGTCTTTTTGTGTAAGTGAGCCAATTCCAAGAATAGTAAATAAATTATTATATTTTCTCTGCTGCTCCATTTTTATGAAATGTGCCAAAACAGCAACTTAATCTTAATGTTTAAATATTGATAACTTAAAGAAGATTTTCAACAATCTAGATCTAGATCTAGGTGCAAACTTTCAAAGGATTTAATCTATAGAGCACTGTTTTCATCATGTCAGATAGCCACCATTCCTGAAAGTAGTGCAAGTTCCTATTTCTGGATATTAAGTTGTTATTTTCAAATATTATTTCTTAAAGTTTATTATATTAGTTGTTGGAATTAAACAGTGAGAGATTTGTAATGTTTTAAGTACCGGTATTGGGAGATATTTCCTTAAATTTTTGTAAGGAAATAAAAATATTTGGGAGTAGTGGTCCAGTTGTAATGCTTATTTCACAATCTAGTTTTGATTTCTATGGATAGAATGCTTTATGTCATGAATGAAATTTTATTCTTGGTGGATTGTGCGAAAAAATACTTAAGTGACCAGTTTGGTGTATGCATAGTTCAATCTCATTTGATTTAAATAAATGTGTACGTCATAAAATCAAATTTTAACTAGGAGTTGTAAATTTTCATGCTATAATCCTAGCAAATGTATATGTTTCCAAAAAGGCCCATTCTTTGCAACTTTTTTAAATGAAGGGGAAATATCAAATTGGATGAAATGATTATCATTATGATTTATAGCTTTTTATTTCTGTATGACATACATCTCCTCTTCTTTGAATTATATGAATTATAATATGTCCACTGCTTGGAAAGTACTAATGTGTGCAAAATGTTTGTTTTTAGATAAAAGAGCAATACTGTCTACAATAAAGTATACCAATAATTTATTTTGATTTTCGTGATGCAACATAATTTCAATAAACTTTCTTTGCATAGTTCTTTATTTTTTTAAATCTTTGACATGATCAGTGTTATGGAATTTGTTAAAGAATTGCAGTTCATTGTTTGCTTATCAGTTCTTTCCTTTGTTCGTTTTTGACCTGACAATTTTTCAAGAAAATTAAAACTTAACAAAGATATTGACAAGAAAATAGAACCTCTTACATTAATTTTTTTAAAATTCATTCACAAGTCTCATTCTTGAGTAGTTGAACTTATTAGCAGAGAGTGGCGTAACTTCTTTACATTTTGTTTGTTTTTTTTACATATATTTTTTGTGTTAATGCAGTTTTTTTTTATAATGGTACAGTATAATGAATAGAAGGATACAAATAATTTTGAACACATTCCCAAACAATAACCCTGATGGATAGGCAATTTTAGACTAAAGAAACATTACATGTAGTACTTAATGATAAATTTATGAGTCTGTGGAGTACTTCCAAATAGTACGGGGTCTGATATTGTTCATAATATACTCTTACAACATATAATCCTTTAAAAAAATATATATTTGTTCAATTAAGAATGTTTTGACTAAGAGCGCTTGAAAAAGATGTTTTTTTCCGTGTTATTTTACGTATTAAGGGCAATTTCTGGCTAGAATGAAGAATAAGCATCTTATTTAAGCTTTTATCCTAAATTAAAAGATTATTGCAACGTTTTTTGGTTTAAGTGTATCCAAAATATGATTATTTTTAGAGTAAAATATCAATAACTACGTTTAAATATTGCGTAATCAATCAAGGGCAATAACTCTGTCAATACTACGAATACTACAGTACTTATATAAAAAAGTATATAATATCTTCAACAAAGGTCTATACTACAACTTTGCTTCTTTGAGTTATATAGAAATGTCTATAGCTTGCAAGATAAAGGCATGCCATATGGGCGTAAAATCATGATAGATCTAAGCTACCTGCATTTGGCAATAGGTCAAATGTATCCATACGCGCGTAAATTCCAGTACAGTTTAAGTGCATTAACCAAATCCGCGTCTCGGCTCATACTGGTCATAGGCAAATCTGTACCACAGAGAAGGAAATGTAGCTTTTCTTAATGTAAATATATATATATATATATATATATATATATATATATATATAGAGAGAGAGAGAGAGAGAGAGAGAGAGAGAAGCATATGAACTCCATTTTAGGTCAAGATACTTCACTATTTATTTACTCTGTTCATTTAACGTCAGCCGACTTCATATAGTCAAAAAAAAGTTGATAGCTCCGCCAATGGTTATCTTTCTGTTTATCCTCTCAGCAATGCATTTTTTAAATCGCTACTTTCCTTTTTTTTTTTTTTTTTGGAGTTGTTTTTGTTTTTTACCCAGTGTGTGGTGATTATATTGAAACTGACAAAGACGACGTAGAGCTGTCCAAGTTACAGTCACTCACATTCACTGGTTACAGACCTTGGCTTGTGGCAAAGAGAACAAAAGAAACTGTGAGACTCATTGCCTAGCAAAGAATTCAGTAGAGGAATCGTTCAGCAGATATAGGCTATACGAAATAGCAGCCTGAGCGCCCCTTCCGGAGGCCTTAGAAACTAAGGGCCGTAGAAACTAAGGACATTTAGTTAAGAAAAAGTCCTTCAAGTTAGTAAGATTCTACACCAGTGGTTCTCAACTTGTGGGTCGCGAGATCATGGAATTAAAGCTTTATTTGGAGGTTGCCAAACAATTAAATGGGGTGCGCGAGTTAAAAAAGATTGAGAACCACTGTTCTAGACTGTATCCGGCATCCCATCTACTAGCAGTGAGATTGATCGACAGATAAAAAGACTCGAACAAACTCCGGGATGTGAGGAAAACACGCCAAAAGATGGAGATAATGTATATGATTTCAAGAGCAGTCTAGATATAACTATTGAACGTTCCTTAAGTCGTTTTGAAGTTCTGATAAGGAGAACAATAGCAGTATATACAGTGACACTTTATTACTTTGCATGACGAATTCTTTTGTAGTTTCTTCATTATCTTTAACTAAACACACTTCGATTATGTGAATAATTAATGGTTTTGCAGCCTTTTTTTCATCATAAGTAACTTTGTGAATCCCTTTGCAACAAAGTGGTTATTGAATTTACTCATTTTAATAACTGTTTTTTCCAGGAAAATTTGTTTACTCGATATTTGGCTTTATCTTCAATTCTCTTTCACATTTGGTTTTAATCCTTGTCAACCTTTTATTTTATTTTTTTTATTTTTTGTTTTTTGTTCCCTTCATTTTTCCCTGACTTCTCACTAGTTTATTATTATTATCATTGACATTTCCATTTTAAGCGCTCAAGAGCGAGCGAAAAAAAAACAGGCAGGTTTAAAATCATATTTTCCTGGAGTCTTTCGAAAGCTAGAAACAGTGAGGCACAGAGACAACATTAATCAGTTTGGTGCTCCCAGCTGTTCTTCTGCTCTAGACTAATTTTAATGATGAATGAACAGAAGTGGTTTCTTTCCGAGGGAGAGAGCACTAACCTCGATCACGATTTTGTGCTATCATGTTAGACAATCTACAGCTTTGAACTGATACCACAACTTGTTACAAGGACGTCACAGAAAAGTAACTGTTTCATCAGATAGATTAGAAAGACAGATAGAATCATTAAAACTTTTGTCGAGGTTAAAAATAAAAAAAAAAACCAACACAATTCCAATAAAACCGTTTGCCTGTTGATGGTTATCTTAGATACAGCGAGTTAAACGAAGACCTACATACACGTCACTTTTGTTGTTCTTAGTTCGGGCAGATTCCATTCATCCTAGGTTCGTCTAATCTGTATCGGTTTTCCTCCTTTGTTTTCTTTAGTTTTGTTTTGTTTTTGCTTTTTTTTTTAAATTTCCCTGGAGACATTTCAATGTCGCG
>JAWDGP010006299.1:272500-285000 GCA_033675545.1 Elysia crispata | reverse complement strand
GATCTCTGTTCATGATATTGACAGATAACATAAGTATTAGTTACCGATTATTTATAATGTTGACTGGAAAATTAAGTTTTCGTATATCGATTTAAAAAAAAAAAAGGTAAAAAATAAGAAAGGGAGGGTAAAACAAAGATTTAATGATGGATACCTATTATAATATTGACAGAAAACCCCGTTTCTGAAAATCACATGGTAGTGCGGAAGTAAAATTTTTATAAAATATTTTGATATGGGTGTTCTGAACTATACGAGCGCACAGCCTAACAATTTTTTTTCATTCTATAAAATTTCCGAAGGTTCTTACATTGAGATGCAAGAAGGCGTGTTGTCAGCTAAATTACAAATTAGTCGTTAGGACATTTTTAAAAGAACATAGAGACGAAAAGTATCATTCCGAGAAAACAAGCGTCAAAGGTTTACATTACGTCACGTAGATCGTCTGCTTCCAAGCCCCAGGCTGATTGCCGATTCTCATCCCCGCATGATGAGGCGCCGCAAGCAGCTGCTGTCGGTAGCCCGAGCATGTTGACCCGCGGAAATACATGGGCAGCAAGTAAACAAACGGGCAATCGAAGTCTCATCAGAGAGTGGGGCAACGTCTTGACCTTCACCTCTCAAAGTCGTTGTTTGAATGTTGTGAAGTTGGTCTTTATGCGATTGAGAAACAAGTAAAAGGAGGGCAAGAAATGCAAGCATAATGTCTTGCACATGAAGATAGGATACAAAAGACAGCCAGATAGATACAAAGGTAGACTGAATGATGGAGTGATAGATATATTTAAATAGACTGAAAGACAGATAAAACATACATACATACATACATACATACATACAGATAGACAGAGAGAGACAGACTTATAGTAAGATAGATAGGCAGATAGATAGGTAGGTGGATAGAAAGATAGATAGGTGGATGGATAGAAAGATAGATAGATTTGCGGTAGATTGATATATAGAGAGACGAGCCGATAGATACATAACACTTTGATCGAAAGACAGACAGATGGATAGATAGATAGATAGATAGATAGATAGATAGATAGATAAGTAGATAGGTAGATGGATTGATAGGTAGATAGATAGATAGATAGATAGATAGTTAGATAGATAGATAGATAGATAGATAGATAGATAGATAGATAGATAGATAGATAGATAGATAGATAATGTTTTAGGAAATAAAGTAATCTAAAGACGGACAACTGTAAACCAATGATGATGTATTTTTCAACGCCTTAATAGCGTGTGAGTAAACAAAAATTGAACTTCCTCGTCGCAAACCCGTTTGACTAGCTTTTCCCAGCTAGCGAAAAATGACGCCAAAAGCCTAGTTGACCAAATTGCTCTCTCTGCTAACACAAATATCTGGAGACCAAGTACAAACAAGCTATAGCCGTCTGTAGATGAAGCAACCTATGGATTGGTCAGAGGGGCCAAGCCTGAGTCCAGTAAAAGCAAGCTTAAATAGGATTTTACGGAGGAAATGGCAGCGAATCGAGTCTAAATTTAGATTTCATTCCAGAAGAGTTTGTCCGTTTCTCTTTGAGGAAAAATGGTTAAAAGCGGATGGTAGTCGCGGCAAAGAAGGTGAAGAAGAAGAAGAAGAAGAAGAAGAAGAAGAAGAAGAAGAAGAAGATGAAGAAGAAGAAGAAGAAGAAGAAGAAGAAGAAGAAGAAGAAGAAGAAGAAGAAGAAGAAGAAGAAGAAGATGGCGATGATGATGATGATGAAGATCAAGAAGATGATGATGATGATGATGATGATGATGATGATGATCAAGATCAGGATATTTATGACCGATGGAATGATTTTCTTGATGATGATGATGATGATGATGAAGATGATCAAGATCATGACATTTATGATCGAAGGAATAATTTCCTTATTTTGATATCATAACCGACTTGAGATTGAGCAATTTTGTAACCAGAGATCATGATGGCGACAAGACAACATCAAGCAAAAACAACAAAATAATCATAGAAGGCAGTGGGTTTATGAACTCCCCCACACCTTTTTTTTTTAGGGGGAAGGGGCGGGAGATGTGGTGGTAAGAATTGATGGAAGAAGGATGAGGAAATGAGTGAAAGACTGAAAGAGAAAGGGAGATAGATAGAGAGAGAGAGAGAGATAGATAGAGAGAGAGAGAGACAGAGAGAGAGAGAGAGAGAGAGAGAGAGAGAGAGAGAGAGAGAGAGAGAGAGAGAGAGAGAGAGAGAGAAGTGTCACTCTAGCGTTTGTGTCTAGTGCTATGGCGCAGATGCCAACAGGAAGTCGGAAGTGACCTTCAACCCCTTGCTTTGGGCGCTGGTCAGAATGCACTGAGCGCCACCTGCTATCAGCGCCCTCAGGCAGGCTTTCTCCTTAGTTACGCGCCCCTCTCTTAAACAAGATAAGTACAATTTGAGATAGCTTTAGAAGAAGGATACGCTGAATGTAAGATAAAAAGATGGAGCATAGAATGTCAGAATGATGATGAAAGGGAGAGAGAGAAAGAGAGAGAGAGAGAGAGAGAGAGAGAGAGAGAGAGAGAGAGAGAGAGAGAGAGAGAGAGAGAGAGAGAGAGAGAGAAATAAAGAACAGGAAAACGAAGATAAAGATAGATGGGGAAAAAGGAGAGAGGTAGAGAAAAAAACTGTGTTGTGTGTATGTGTGTGTGGGGGGGGGGAGAGGAGATAGAGACAAGAGTCATAGAAAAAGAGAGAAAGAAAATGTGAGGGAAAGCAACAAAGATAGAGGTGGGAGAGAAAGGAGGAAGGGAAGTGAAAGCGCGTAGAGTGATTTATTTATTAAATAGCACTGAACAGAACACAAAATGATGGTGAATTCAAATTTGACGATGTCTTTGTTTATCTCAGAAAAAAATCATGCTCTGGGATGATTAAAACGATCAAGGCCATGCGTACATTGGTATAACGTACAATGACAGTACGAGTGAACCAAGTTAAAGGAAATGCGATTTTTTTTTTTTTTTGGGGGGGGGGGTAAGCAAGAGTTTTGCCCCTTTCCTAGAACTCTTCAATATTGAATCAAAACAGGCTAGAGCATGAAGTTTTTATATATGCGGAGAAGGGAGAAACATAATATAATAGCAGTGTATATTGTCAACGTCCTTTTAATGGTAGGTATAAATATATGTAAAATAACTTTACGACGATCGTATTCCAGTGCTTTTGTCCTCGTTTATTCCCGAACCTTTTTTAATTTTGGCCTACATCGCAAGTTATGAGGTGTTGTTTTTTTTTAACAGAGATCATGACTTCAAATGACATTTTATTATTATTTTTTTAAATATATAAATTTCATTTCAATGATTGTTTTAATCCCGAGCACTTTTTTCACAACACCGTTAGTTTCTGACTGAAGTTAACCTTTAACAGTACAGATTGTTTTTTGTCAGAATTAGTGAAAATGTTATAACTCTATGCTTCAAGTGATAAAATAACTATATTAAGTAATACCTGTTCTTGATTTTGTTTCTTTTTCAAACGTTATTAATATTTTCCATCATCATCTTTGACTTTCAATGCCTTTTCCAGATTTAGCATTCGAGATGTCAACAGGAAAAATGTTTGAGTTAAGTTTTGACCATATTGACCTCTCAAAGAGATCATTGATTTTTGCGGAACCAAATCGAGTTGGGAAAACTTTTTTGATTGTGATGCATCAATTCTTCCATTACATGAGGCGGGGCGCCGTCTTTTTGTGTCCCTGAAGCGACAGATGTTGAACATAATAGGTCTCAAACTTCTCATAAACTTCTCACTGTGGGGCGTACGGTTCAAACGCATGAACTAGAATTTTCACAGCATAGGTCTTCGATACGTGTGGAATAAAATACATTCGGCATTCTTCTAAATCCAAGAAATAAATTTAACCCTATCCCGACAAGGCTTTTAAACTGCAGTCGCCTACACAGTGGGTCATTATGACCCATTATATTTCTATTGCAAAAAACATCTTTTTCCTATCCCTACACGGTAGGTAATAATGACCCAATATTACTTATTACAGTGTATTAGTTGATGTAAATTGAACAAAAGGAAAATACTAAGAAATATCTGAGATAACTCAGCAATTTGTGCATGATTGCTGCTGAATAGGGATGTCATGAAAATAGAAACCGGGAATGTGAAAATCTTACTATTTTATATATATGGGTCATATTGACCCGCCCTGTATCTCTAAGTATAGTAAAAATGAATGCTACACTGTCAAATACATAAAATCTACAGTTTTCCAAAACGTGTTTTCAAATGTAGGTTGTTACTGTTAGGTGTAGGTGGTATATCTAAAAACTCAATACCAAAGCATTAATTTTCTTTTTCTGAAAAAAAAAATCATTTGCAGACTCCGTTGGGTCATTATGATCCATCTGATAGGGATAGTGTTAAAGTATCTATTTTGATGGACCATCTGAGGCCAATGACAGGAAAAAAACAAAACAAAAAAAAAACAATAGAAGATATCAGCGGACATCCGAGAGGCAGCCGAGGAGTCCAATTCAGAGCACTGGGATGTGAACGGCGATATAGAGAAAGATAGAGAATTCGAAGGAGCACGCTGCCCGTTTCTAAAAATAAATTTTAAATAAAATGAAGAACACAATTCCGGTATTAAAATTGGTTGGAGCGACTCGTCTTGTTCTAATGTCGTTAGTAGTAGATCTGAGCGTTGGAAGTTTTGTGAATGAGACTGGCAAAAAAAAAAAAAAAAAAAAAAAAACACCTCTCCCCCCCTTTTTTTTCTCTCTCTAATTTAGCTTTTCTCCTAACGCATTTTTTTTTTCACTAGAGAAATGGATAGGATGCATTGAATGGGCATTATTGTGTTGGATACTTAATAATTATTGCAGAGAAACGCGTTTACGTCGGCGACCTGTTTCTTGTCTATTTCCCATCAAAAAGTTTAACGCACCAGTTGAACAACTAATCATGTCAAAAGAAGATGACGTGAATCTAAAAGAATCTGGTTGAAAAAAATCTGAGTGATGACGAGCATGTATCTCTTTAACGTTGTATTATCTTATGGAATGTGGTATAAAACTTTTCATATTGAACGATTTTTATTATATTTCAATGTCATTTCTATTTTCCATTTGCCCCTTTCTTTTAAATTCAATGGCCATAATTTTATTTCACATTCGACCAATTCATATCTAATTTTGTTTCCCGTTTTACTTTCACTTTTACTTGATTGCTACTTTCATTCACTTTCATTCCTAATATTTCTGACTTGTTTGTATCCTCCCTTCCTCCCTCTCTCTCTCTCTCTCTCTCTCTCTCTCTCTCTCTCTCTCTCTCTCTCTCTCTCTCTCTCTCTCTCTCTCTCTCTCTCTCTCTCTCTCTCTCTCTCTCTCTCTCTCTCTCTCTCTCTTTCTCTCTCTCTCTCTCAGTCTATGTCCTTCTCTCAATTTATCTCCCTCTTTCCTTCTAAGTTTTCCCGAGCTTTGATTTCTTCTTCTTCTTCTTCTTCTTCTTCTTCTTCTTCTTCTTCTTCTTCTTCTTCTTCTTCTTCTTCTTCTTCTTCTTCTTCTTCTTCTTCTTCTTCTTCTTCTTCTTCTTCTTCTTCTTCTTCTCCTCCTCCTTCTCCTCCTCCTGATACTCCCCCTCCTCATGTTCAGCCTCCTTATACTTCTGCAGCTTGTAATTTTCTCAGTCTTTATGGGAAAAAATTATAATTAACATAATGAAATGCATGGTGTTCTTTTTATTTTTTTTTTAACTCAACGTTGAAAAGTTCCCGATCATCTGCCACTAAACGTTTTATTTAATTATGGTTGATGATTTCCATAGTATTTTCATATCAGAGAATTGGATTCTTAATTTTTTTATTCAAATTGATCTTCATTATCCTTCAACTTTTCTTTATTGATAATTTTTGGGGAAATACTATCTTTGCACTTCGTAGACTCCATCATTCGCATCGCCTCCGTAAACATACGCCCTCTCACATCTGTGTAGCCCAAGGCGAGATAAAGGATACTGTGTGTTTCCATAGTTATGAATTTTACGACTTCATCAACGTCTCAGCTTGACAGTCATCAAGGCTTTGCTCCAAAAGAGCTTTCGATCTAGACACGCGCGCACGAAAGGATATCGCATCCTCATAATAACAAACTAGGGGCTGTAAATCAAGCCAAAGAAAAAGTACACCGATAATTTATCTGGCAGCCACTGTCAGTTTTTGGCTCATAAACTGTGCCAATGATAGCAATTAGGAGGGGAGACCACTGCCGCGCATTTTTCAAAGCCGTTTGAAGCACTGAGCTACTTCGTTCAGCACAATAACCTCGATTTTAGAAATGCTAAAAATATTACTACTCTTAATATTACAACCACAACAACCAACACGGTTACATATAGCGTCTAAATTGCAACAACCGTCACCCAATATTAAAAGTTGTGAGACAAAAAGAACCAGAACTACCACAACCGTTACTTCCACCACCACATACACCGTAATAAATTAGTGTTATTATATTTTGTCGACTGTCTCCAGAGTCACCGTTATCGAAACCGCAACACCCACAACAAAATACCACAAAGATAAATTCCTAGACTCCATCAAGCCACATCCATCGGGATCGCTCGAGGTTGTGATGGCCAAACAAGTAATGAGTCTGTTGGTGAGCACCGACGACAGGCGATTCTTAGAAACACAGGCGATCAGTGTGCACTTTTAGAAATACTTTTTTTCTTACTTCTTTTAGATGATAAAGCGTAACAGTAGTCACAGTGTAATAATTATTTTTGAGGGTGTAGACGTCAGTCTGACCGCAAACTTTTGACTATTTTTTTTTTTTTTTTTTTGGGGGGGGTGCATAAAATCTTTTCAGCCCGTACTTTGAAGTGCAAAATAATCCTTGGTACGCAAAAACCATTTATAAGTTAGCTGCCATTCTTAAAGTACATGTCTTTATTGATTGCATGCTCCCGACAAAACATAGTTGTATTTACACTACCGACTCAATGAAACCATAAATTCACAGAAAACAAAACTAGTATTCCTCAATTATTAGCAATTAAAAGGTACAGAAATCAAACATCCATGTAAACGTTGTTATCAAGATGTCTAACTGGATGTTTGCCCAACGCTACGGAACTATTATGGGCAACGGGTGACGAAGCAAGACGGAAATAACTGTTATGTATTGATGGAGCGAGAAAAAACGGGATGAGCAGTTTGGGAAAACCTCGATAACGATATTTGGTTTGCCCATTTTTTTTTTCTGTTTTACGATGTATTGTCTCTTGATCTGATAAATCTGTTCTTTATTGTTTAATGCCGCATTCGTTTTTTTTTTTTCAATTCTATGTCTAAACAAGGAGGACAAGGTAGATCTATGCCCACAGAACTACATTTTATTTTGGTTACTTGTGCCACTAGAAAGGAGAATATTCCTGTTAAATCTACTGAGTGAACCTATCTTTTAACTTCATCCAATACAGTTTCTCTGTCTCATTCTCTGCGCACCTGCCGGTAACAGGTCTAGACGCTTCGCTATGATGACGATGATGAACCGAACCTAGCACTCAAACTTAGATCTAGATCTAGATCTAGATTCTGTATCTTGTCTAAAAACAAAAAGAGCTTAAAAGAGTTGAACTTATCGATGTTGATCCTTACAAAAATTTCCCATAATATTAGCATAATAATGTTCTTTTGTTGAAAAAAAAACAACAACAACAGATTTTGAAATTACTGTGAAAATTATTATGACTCTGCTGAGGCCTCAAGGTCTACTTCTAGATTACTTTCATTGCGGATGCCTAGTTACTCTATCTTACGTCGCATTGTTTAAGTTGATACAATAATCAGTATCGTGCCTAGTCTACCCGTATAAAATTCTGAGGGGAACTTGGGACAGGAGAGTGGCTTAACAATTAAGAACTACCTAACTATACCTAGCCAAACAGTTGTTATTAAAGGAACGAATGCACAACACAGCTTGTTAAAAATTGCCGACTAGATCTAGTTTACATGTAAAATTTTAACATTTCGATTCATTTCAAACTAGTCCGATTCACAGTTGATGGAAGAAAACTATGTTTTGATTTGTATCTAGACATCTCCTTCCGGACATCTTTGGAAAAATTTTTGTTAAGTAGTAAATTGAAGCTTAATCGCTGACATTGGTTATTCTGACCCACACAATCTCTATTTGACCTATCAAATTGCACCATCTGGCATTTTAAAAAAGGTTGCAATTTTGATTTCAATGTTATTAAGATTTCTCCTCGTCTTATTTTTTTCCCCTTTATTGTGCGGTGCCTGTATGTTCTTTCATTCCTTATTCTAAATGTAATACTCTCAAAGTGGACAATTGATGCATGCACTCTGAGGAGGCTAGTAATCTGATTGATCATTATAAAAAAAAAGTTTTGTATTGCCTATGTTTATGCTGTTTTGGTTTTATAATCATCATTATCACCGCCATCATTATTATCATCATTTTATTATCATAACATGTTATAATAATAATGATAATAATAATAATAACAACAACAACAACAACAACAACAACAACAACAACAACAATAATAATAATAATAATAATAATAATAATAATAATAATAATAATAATAATAATAATAATAATAATAATAATAATATTTTAAATTCCCGTTTCGTTGCTGATACCCATATAACTACTCTATCGGTCCGGATACACTCATATCGAACCCTACAAAGCTATTCCTGTTAAAAACTTTGAGTAGCGAGCATTATGCTTATCGTACTTACACCCCATCCTAGCAGACCCTCCCTTCATCTTACCTCGGTGACTCGTTTAAAGCACCGCTAAACCACGGTGTCTGTAGATCTTGTGTGATGGCGGCGGAGAGAACTGTAGTAATACTAATACTTACGGCGAGCTTCTTGAGGGTTAACAGTTAGTGAGACACCCGTAATTATCTCCCCGGACAGGTGATCCATTATTACGTCATCTCTCGTCTGCTGAGGAAAATACTCCCACGACTGATATTTTTTTTTTTTTTAAGTTCCGAGTAGAAGCCGCTAAAAAAAGTAATAAACCGAGATCTCGTAGACACCCATCATCCATTAAGACTGTGTTCTTCCAACGAACGATTGCGTAAGACGAATAGTAAATTCTGCACAAGATCGAAATTAATGACGAGAACTTAAAGCAAAGATTGATATGCAGACGTGCGGCAGGTGTTGCACTGGTGCGCGCCACAACAGCAAATCCCAGAGTAAGTCAAGAGTCGCGAGGGGGGAGGGATGAGAGAGAGAGAGAGAGAGAGAGAGAGGGAACGAGAGAGAGATAGAGTGAAAGAGAGATAGAGTGAGAGAGAGATAGAGTGAAAGAGAGATAGAGTGAGAGAGAGATAGAGTGAAAGAGAGACAGAGTGAGAGAGAGATAGAGTGAAAGAGAGATAGAGTGAGAGAGAGAAAGAGAGAGAGAGAGTGAACGAGAGAGAGAGAGAGAGAGAGAGAGAGAGAGAGAGAGAGAGAGAGAGAGAGAGAGAGAGAGAGAGAGAGAGAGAGAGAGAGAGAGAGAGAGAGAATAGACAAAATTGGTGCGAGCTACAAAACATTTAGTCATAGACAACCGATAAGTCACGATTCGCCAGGGGTAAGATTCTGATGATGAATGGTCAAATGTCCTTAAAATTTATGTAGAACAATGCACTTCCTAGTTTCAATCTTTCCTTTACATAATGACAATTTTCTTTACCTCTATTATGAGTAATGCCCATGATAAAGAGTCCCTAAAAAAAACTGGGATAACTGCAGAATGATATTATTTTATATTCCAAAATGAAACTAACACCTCTAACTTTCGTGCTGTCAAAGCATAGATGCCACTGTGGTCGCAACAAACATAATGACCCATCACTCTTGACGCTATTTCCTCATGATCGCCATCTTATTACAACTCATATAATTATCAACCTCAACATCTTGATCACCATAACCATTAATCCAGATCATCAACTTATTCATAATCATTATAATCACCGTCATCTTCATCATAACCATCATCATCATCATCATCATCATCATCATCATCATCATCATCATCATCATAACCATCATTATCATCATCATCATCATCATAAACATCATTATCATCATCATCATCATCATCATAACCATCATTATCATCATCATCATCATCCTCATCATAATCATCACAATCATAATCACCATCGTCCTCATTATCACTTGTGGTCATCAAAACTCATCATCATTATTTGCATTCACAGATGTAGGAACATTTTAAAGAAACAAAAAAAAAAGACACCCTACACAATTCTTACTATCAGATCACTATCATTATCCCCATCTCCTCATTACTTCCATTTTGCCATCATATTGTATGGAATAACACAACAACCCTTATCATTACATCTGTCGTTACTTCCATTACAATTAATGATATTTTATATATATCCTTAGATCGAATTTTAGAAATATGTCTATCATGTATCAACACCATTATAAGACTATCATTACTAATGGTATTCACTCCTTAAATCTCTGGTCTCAAAATGAAAATCACTACATTTCCAACACACCATTCATTACACAGATCAGCTCATGCAACAGCACTATCTTCACCATCATTACCGCCACAAACACCACAACATAACCATTATCGCTACCATGTCTACTATCAGCTTCATCAGCAATACCAACACTGTCGTGAGCTTTTTACTACAAGTCAGAGATATCATCAACATTTTCACCGCCATCACGATTTTCATTGACATTATTCCGAGCAGTCAGCTCCACCATCAGCAAAATCACTCGCTCCCTCCATGATTATGAACACCTCTCGGTGCTGCCATCAGTGTTATCACCACCATTAACACTGTCAGAAACATTGAGAGCACATCAGAACTAACACCATCACCCAGTGATCCCATCAGCACTATCACCTCTATCATAACTGTCATAACGACCATCCAGCATTATCTCAACTATCATAACTGCCATCAGAATTATCACCACTATCACCACTATCATAACTGCAATCAGCATTATCACCACTATCATAACTGCTATCAGCATTATCGCAACTATCATAACTCTATCATAACTACTATCAACATTATCACCACTATCATAACTCTATTATAACTACCATCAGCATTATCGCCACTTTCATAACTCTGTCATAACTACCATCAGCATTATCACCACTATCGCAACTCTATCATAACCACCATCAGTTTTAATACCACTATCATAACTACCATCAGCATTATCATTATCATTCAGCTATTCTTCATTACTTCAGTAATATGACAAATTATCATCTAATTCTATCACTACGTTTGGAAGTAGGAGAAACCATACAATGCCTTTTACCTCCAGATCTATGGGATAATTCTATACACTTATGCCTCAAGAAAAATAAAGACCATGGAAATTTTTTTTCCCTTTCTTTTTGACATAAGGAAGGAAAAATTTACAAACATACATACAGACTGTTTGAGTTTTTGACATGGCATTTTTTTGTTGTTGTTGTTATTATTATTTTTGTATTCTAGCCATCAAAATTGTTATAAATCAAACTTCCATTGCCAAATCAAGTTGATGAAATCAACATTTCCTTTTGGTATGAAATTGTGCGGGCAACAAAATTGGTTCAATATCACACTTCTTGATGGTCGAAAGGCTTCGTTTTTTTTTCTATACAAACAGAACTGATTGGTTCAATGGTGTACAGCAGTGTTTCAAATAAGAATAACTGAGAAAATATCAAGAAAACACATGAATAAGATGAAAAATAAAAGAAAAGAAAAAGAATAAATTGTAAAAAAAAATAGAAAAATAAGAAGTAAATTTTACATGAGAAAACGGTAAATCCGAAATGAAAGACAATTAAATTTTGAATTTTAAAATTTTTTGGCCTGTATTTGCAGTGGTCTTTCGGCCTGCAGTCTGAAGTCTCGTCTGCCGACAGTTGTCCTGGTTTTTTGACATAACATGGATGTTTCCAGTTCCACTTGTCACAAGCTCGCGCTCGTTTCTTTTCTCAAATAAAATAAGAATACAATTATACTGTATTTTAATGTATAATGACTTTGACCTCTTTCTACTCGAAATCCAATATTGAGATTAAGTAATCATGTAAGATTCAATGCGAAAATACTTGAGAAAATAGCATTTCTTTTGGTTTAAAAAATTTGCTTCCGTCATCCTTTCTTCTCACTCTGTCTGTCTGTCTGTCTGCTGTCTGTCTCTTTGCTGTTTGTCTGTCTACCAGTCTGTCTGTTTCTGTCTCTATCTAGCTCTGTCTCTGTCCGTCTGTCTATCTGTCTGTCTGCCTCTCTCAATCTCTCTCTCTCTCTCTCTCTCTCTCTCTCTCTCTCTCTCTCTCTCTCTCTCTCTCTCTCTCTCTCACCTATTCTATTAATTTTGCTAAGTTAGTACGTAAAACCATTATCATTCTCCATGCAATGTATTGAAATCATTGTTTCTGTATTTTTTAATGTGCATGCAATTGCAGATAATTATGAC
>JAWDGP010006299.1:137500-267500 GCA_033675545.1 Elysia crispata | reverse complement strand
ATTACTATTATTACTATTATAATTATTATTATTATTGTTGTTGTTGTTGTTGTCGTTGCTATTGTTGTTGTTGTTTTTGTTGTTGTTGTTGTTGTTGTTGTTATTGTTGTTGTTGTTGTTGTTGTTATTATTACTACTACTACTACTACTACTACTACTACTACTACTACTACTACTACTACTACTACTACTATTATTGTTGTTGTTGTTGTAGTTGTTGTTGTTCTAATTGTGGTTGATGTTGTTTTTTTATTTTATTGTCATCATTATCACCACCACCTCCACTACCACCATCACCACCACCACCACCACCATCATTATCATTATCATTATTACTATCATTATCATTATTATTATTATTATATTTTTTATTATTATTATTATTATTATTATTATTATTATTATTATTATTATTATTATTATTATTATTATTATTATTAACATCATCATTATTATTATTATTATTATTATTATTATTATTATTATTATTATTATTATTATTATTATTATTATTATTATTATTATTATTGTCTATATAGTTTTGCTGCTGTTATTGTTATTATTGATGTGGCTGTTGTTTTTTCTTTCTTTCTTTTTTTTTTTATTTAAATAAATTAATTTTGGCAGTATCGGCTAAATATACACTATTATATCATGATCATTGAAAAGAAATCAAATCTGATGTCAGAGATATCTTTTTAATTCAAGGAAATAAAAATTTGACTTTAGAGTCGGTATTCCATGGAAAACTTTCCTATCGGTTAATGCGCTTTTAAATCTCACTATCGAAGAAAACTAATGTACATGAAAGCAAGGGGAAAAGAATAACATGTTTGAAAATTTGAGGAAGCTTAGATTACTCTCCGTAGACAAAGTATTTTTGAGTTTATGTATACGCAAAACTAATGACTTGTCCTTTTAACGACCGATTAAAAATTTTAACTCATTTTGGCTTTATTCTCCCCTACTTCCTTCTCTCTCGTCCGATTACAGGGAAATTCGTCAAACTCGATTATTTGGCCTAAGTCTGCGTCACCATCTTACCGCGTAACCCACTTTTGGGGAGACTACTCTTCATCACAACCATAAGAGGCAGGTTACTCTCATAAAGCTTTTACTAACACTTCTGAAGAAACATAACAACAAACGGCACATTTAGCAAACCTGCTTGTAAACATCAGGCTCTTGTCCGTTTCTGTTCCCTACAAGAGGGTGATATTAAAAGATTGATCCTAGAAGATAAGATACACTTTAATCAAAGAGATTGGTCCTGTGACCGCGAAGGTAAGGTGGCATGACCCTGCGCCATTGTTGCAAAATCTTGAACTTGAATCAAAGTTTTCAGATGCTAGATGTAGATACCTAGATCTAGATCTCTAGAAAACTAAATAGATATAGATCTAGATCTATAAGGCTACATAGATCTAGATCTCCGTCCTAGATGCAAATTAGACCCCTCGAAAATATCCAGAAAATCAGTCAATCAATTTAAGCTCTACATTGACAATGTCATTGTTAGGTTTCAAGTATTTTTGTAGACCTAATAGATCTAGTATCTAGATCCAGATCGTTGTTGTTAGAGCCTAGATCTAAATAATGTAAAATAATAATAACAGGGCTTAAATCTTACCTGTTCGTTTTGTTAGAAGTTGGTTCTGATTAATGAGCCTAAATACTACTTTACAGTGCAATTCCCTTCCCCCCCCCTCCAAAAAAAAAAAATGAGTACGGTACCTCTATCATATTCATACTAAAGAGGACTTTGTTTGAACGGGCCATAGAAAAAAATTTGCGCTTGTTTATTGAAAGGGTAATATAGAAGAAAGAAATTTAACTCCATAAGAACTTTGTAGTATAATATCCTAATTATGCTATAGAAACCAACAGGAAGGACTTCAGAATGTGTACAATGCGTCTATATATAGAGGAGACTAAAGAGGGCTTCATTTGATCGAGCCTCAAGTAAGTGTAAATCATATTCTAAAAATGAATTGCCAATTAAAACAAATATATCATCATATATCCTATATTAGGAATAATTAGCCAATACTAAACAAAGCAAATTGGAAGTCCTGGTCCGACCCACCTACTCACATCAGGCACAGCAGCAACCTTCCCTTCGTTACAAATTTCTCTGCATAGACATTAGTATGACAGTTTTGTTAAATTGTGATAAACTATCCATGAAAACACTGCTTGCTGCTTATGGTTATATTTATAATTACACTGTATAAAGCTTGTGTAAACTTCTTTCAAGTAATCATTGAGTACCTGCCCCAGAGCCTAGGAGCATAATAATCACTTTTTACATACTTATAAATAGTCATACCTCATGCCATACTCAACCCTTCCCCCCTGTTCAGAGGAGGTCCAGATTTATGAAACTTTGAAAGCCAGCTTAATCAACACTGCCTATAACGAAGGGTAAAATTGCAGATATCGGCCCAACTCACGTCTGGCTGCACAATTGAATGTTTCCCGACAAAATCGAAACTTGTAGTTTAATAGGATTTTAGAGCAGCACAAAAATGCTTATAAATTATTATGTTAAAAATTATTTATTTGTGACGAATAAATTTATTTCATAAAACTTTCATATTCGTGTTAAGCATATCAAATTCATTAAGAAAAATACTATTTAAAGCTTAGGGTGAGTCATGACAAGAGAAGTAACCAACCAAAGTCAAATCACCATATAATTAACTGCCTTGTATTTTATCAACCAACCACATGTCGATGCAGCCACACACTGCCCAAGTTTCCGCTGCTTTGGCTCTTTGATCTCGAATCAATAGTTTTTCCCATGCATCGGTTGCCACCCACTGCCCCCTCCCTTTTTATCTTCTCCCTGCATGTCAACACTTTGCTCTACCCTACCCTTGGTATTACATGGCCTAATGCAGCCTATACACTGGTTGCCCTGTTTCTTGTCAGGGACAGTGGGCCTTTTGATTGAATTTCAACTATATTTCTAAGTATAATTAAGCATTCTACAGTGGGTTTGCCAACACTTGTGGTTTGTTGAACCTGAGGACAGTTTGTCAGATGCAAGATATTTTAAGAGAGTCAAACAAGGGAAAAAATGGGGATTTTTCTCTGCTCGCCGAATGCAAGGTGTTCTTTTAATCTGAGTTTGTTAGATTCAAGGTGTACTGAATAATGTTTCCTTTTACCCAGTCTCTTTCTTTTCCTCCCTACCCTCTCTCTCTCTCTCTCTCTCTCTCTCTCTCTCTCTCTCTCTCTCTCTCTCTCTCTCTCTCTCTCTCTATATATATATATATATATATATATATATATATATATATATATATATCTATCTCTCTCTCTCTCTCTCTCTTTGGGTCTGAAAAGAAACAGGCACACAACTTTATAACTGCAGGACTAAAAAAAGAAAAAACACAACTATAAATTTAACATATAATGTTTCGCTGTTTATTTTGGCTTCTGACTGAAGAAGTCCTTTTATGGATCCTTTGTAATTACCAAATCATCCCCCAAGTGCATTTTTGCTTTTTTATTTGGATTCTCTCTCTCTCTCTCTCTCTCTCTCTCTCTCTCTCTCTCTCTCTCTCTCTCTCTCTCTCTCTCTCTCTCTCTCTCTCTCTCTCTCTCTCTCTCTCTTTGTGGCACCTTTCAAACAAGATAATCAAAATTTGGGTAAAATTTGCTGTTTCTAAGCAAATAACATTTTTTCCCCTGTAGTGTTACCTAAGACTTAAATTTCAGGGAAAGATCCAAGTTACAAGCAAAAATTCATGGTTGAATACCACATAAACTGGTGCTACATGATTTACATCAGCTGGATTTTTTTTTGTTGTGAAAAAAAAAATTTAAGTTTTCAGGCGGGCTTTCACTAACCAAGTCCAAAGCATATAGAAAATTTATAATTTGTCTCATATCCCCTAGTTGCAATCACAAGTTGACTTTATCTGTAACTGTAAGGCTGGATTTGTTGATTCAGAGCCATAAATTTACAATTCAAGACAATTTCTTTTGCTGTTACATGTAGAAGTGATTGAAAAAAGCAGCATGACACTGCCAATCAATTAAAACTCACACAGCTGTTATAAATGGCAATCTTGAAGACGTTCTTACTTAAAATATTTGCGATGAATGTCTTTTTAAACAACCCAGTTTTCAGGTGTATAGTCTTACCTGATCTCAAGGTATATATAAGTAGCTCATGCCAGACTCTATCTATCTTAGGGACTTGCGAAGAGTAATTTGTATTTTGTTCATAGCCAGTGTTTGCTCCTCAGCTAAATAAATCAAAGTTTTATTTTGTCTTAAATTAAAATAACATGCAAAATTGAAACCCTGAAGGCTATTCAAAGCTATTAATTCTTTGTAATATTTGTCTGCAGCAAGATGCCTAAGTCGAAAGAGGTCACAAATCACCCTTGCCATTTGCTGAGTCTGCCATCTGCCAAGCGGTTCTGGTGCCGCCACTGCATGTCTGTGTTTGAAGATGCAATAACAAGATGGCGTCACAGCAGGACTTGCCGCTATGGTGTTGTGAATAACTTCATGAAGCGGCGCGAGTTAGAAGCGAAAGCTTTGCAGAACACAACAGTCCTGAACCCAGTGGAAGCGAGGGTGGAGCAGAGCATCCAGATGGCTGATCTTGCCACAGGTGCCAGGACTGTCCACATCAAGGATGAGAATGGTATTGAGATTCTTACCACCCCAGAGGATTTCACATGCTTCATATGCCACAAAAAGTTTCAGTCGATGGATGAGATGCGACATCATGTGAAGTTCCCTTGCAACGCCAGTAAGATCGTGACATCACGGGTCCCTCACCCAAAGAACTCTGTTCCTGTTTTCATTGAATCTATGCCTTCTCGTCACTCTTGGGATCAAACCCAGGGGATTGAGATCCATCAACCAGTAGCATCTTACATCCCGGAACAAAATCAGCAGCAGCAGCAGCATGTGTTTGACCAGCATCTTCAGGCCGGTGGAAGTGTGGAGGTCCAGATGCAAGACTCGGGCATAGAACGCAGCTTTACCACCCCTGCTGTTTCCTATGATGCAGCCACTGGCGTTGGAACATCAGCTGTACCAGTTGACCAGGAGGAACAGAAGAACCTCACCCCGACAACAATCTATGTGAATGAGAAAGGTGAGACAGTGATCGAGGTTGAGAACCTAGATCTGAGCTCAGATGGTGGAGAGCTGTCTCTAGCTCACCTTCTCACTCAACTCTCTCAGCAAGGTATTGTGTTTGATAAGTCTCGTTCAGCATCGTTGCAAGCTCAAGACTTTGTCTTGGAAACAGGTAGAGAACAACAGCAGTCACAGGTATATGAAGTTGAAAACCAAAATCATGTAAATGTTCAGCAGGATCCGCACAATATTTCTCAGGTTCGAAGCGAAGTTATGGTTGAGAGTGAAAGCCTTGTAGTAACACCTGCTAAAGAAGAAGAGGAGGAAGAGGGCCAGCCTACTGCAGAGGATGCTGCTAACACCCTGGCTCAGCTTGCTGGTTTCCGTGGATACATCCAAAAGCAACATCAAGAGGCAGGACCTGGCTCCATCATCCAGCAGTCACAAGGTCCGCAGACTGTGGAGATGATCCAGCTATCACAGAATGGGTCCGCTGACGCTGTTGCATCAGCTCTTCCAGTGGCACAAACTGTCCAGGCATACCAGTATGCAAACCCTGTGACTATCCAGTACACTTATCCAACGTCTCATTCTGCAGCTGTAGTTAGTGATCAAAGACAACAGCAAGAGCATGCCCACAACCATCATATTGTCGGGGCTCAGCACATGACGCTGCAAGAAGTGCTCACTGCAGGCTCTGCCACCCAGCTGTATATAGAGGCAGAGCCAGAGACTGTGAATCAGGAGGCTGAGGTCAAACCTAGTGAGTTGTCAGAGCTGGAGTCAGTGCGCTACATAGTGGATCCTGTGACAGGTCACCAGGTCATGCAACAGATTCAAGATGATTGTCTCACTGAGGATCATGAATCTTCTGCCCAGCCATCCTCTGAGGTTTTGTATGTTTCTGCTCAAGACGACAGCACAAAGCTTCATCATGTTAATAGTCATGCTGAGGACGTGGCTAGACATCCTGTGGTCATGACATCAGAATCGAACGCTTCTCAGAGTGGTATGGAATTAAACTCCACAACCTCGGCGGAACCCTCAACAATTACTGTTGCCTCTGGCGAGGAATTGGTGCCCATGGAAGTTGAACAAGAGCCCTCACATCAACAGGAAGGGACCAATAATGCAAGTGATGATAAATCCAGAGCTGAAGATAGTTTCCCTGTGCACACTGTCTCTTTACAAGAAGTTGCCAGTGGCAACCAGAGTGAAAGCGACAATGTTTCATTTCACACACAACCAACAGTTGCTGTTTTAGATAGCTCAGAAACAGAGAAAGTGGTCACAACACTGTCCAGTGTGCAAGTAACTCAATGCGTCTCTGTCGGCAACATTCAAACCATAGCAGCAGATCAAGCTGACCTTCAGTTGGTAAGCGTCAACACCGCATCCACAGACCCAGGTTCTGATTCTCATAGTGTTGCTGATATTACAAACTACCACCAAGGCACCATACCTCAAGTCGATGCTGACGGTGTTGATAACGAACTCCAGGACACCACATTGGTCCTACAGTCTGAAAGGCAACATCAGGAACCACATACACAGGGCATACAAGGTCACTATGAGGTCGTTACTTGTCATGACCTGGAGGAAGACATCCCTGCCATTCCAGTTGGAGTTGTACCGGTCAATGTTGTGAATATGGCCGCCTCTACTTATCCTGGTCATTCCCATAAGACTGAACTAGGTGCAGAGACATCTGTTGAGAGAAATATCCTGGCTGAAGCTCATGCTGTGGAAGAGTCTCAGCCCAGCGAAGAACTAGGGGATCCTCACCATTGTGTAAGCATGAGTGAAATAGCCGCTGACAATGTTGTGACTGACCCACATTCTGTGACAGAAACAGACTTGGGTGTGACTGTAGCAGAAGCTTCTGTAGGTGCAGGAGAGCAGGAGTTTGTTGAGTTGCAGGAGGGGCAGCAACACCAACAGCAAGCTGGTATGAGCACCATGTTTGTAGTAACATCTACAGGAATCCAACCTGTGCCCAGACACAATCCTTGAGTGGTTGGAAGAGATTCAACTAAAATATGAACATGTATTTATGGTTGAGGTGAAAAACATCAGTAACCAGGGAAGAGGGAGTTCTGACAAATGCTGCTTTGTTCCATGCTGTTTGTAAATAATCTTATTTTGAAGATTTGGGCAGTATATGGGACAACCACCTGATACACATGTTTGGATCTCATGGTCCTGTCTTTGTTGTGGCGTGGAAATAATAGTTTCATGGACTTAAAAGGCTTTGCCTCATCTGACTAACTGTAGTGGACAACTAGACAAAGTATGCTTGTCATGGATGAAGGTTGAAAAAAGAAACCCACAGATAAAACTAATATTTTGTAAATTAATGGAAGTGTTGGTGTGTTTTCATAGCAATTAAGATACAGTGGAAGCCTCAAAAACCGAAGTCTGATTATTCGAATTTCTCGTAAACCGAATTTTGCAAGATGATAGTTTTTTTTTTTTTTTCTCTTTGGCTTTGTTAAAATCGGACTCGTATTTCGAAGTATTTCTGATTTGATTCTCTTAATTCGAAGTCGATACCACCTCATAAGACATCACAAAAGTGTTACATGCATCTCTCAAGCAGCAAGCAATGCCAATCACTACCCAAGAAAGGCTGATCAGTGCGCTAGCAAATCAAGAACAATAATTAAGTGCCTGTAGCAAATCTGTACTGATAGCAACATGGGACGGGGTAAGGGGGGAGGGGGGCTCAGGCTCAGTACACACTCACTCAATGAGTCGTAGCCTCTGTTATACGGTACCCATTTTTGTAATTTGAATACTCTTAATTCGAAGATTTAATCCATTCCCATACAATTCGAATTATGAGGTTTCCACTGTAGTTCAGCTCTAATTAAAAGTACTAATGAAACAGCCTAAGAAAGCTCAAGAACACAGGGGAACTGGGAGATCAGATATGTATAGGGTAGAATCTGATTATTTCTCAGCAAATAGATTTTTTATGATAAATTAAAATAAGAAACTGAAAGCTATGGTTTTCCATTTATAGATTTTCTGAATGATTGTGTCAGGAGACTCGAATTTTTTTTTTTTTTTAATCTAGGGCAATTTGGCAGTTGGGGTGCTGATGTTTAAGATTCCTCCAATCCCAATCTTAACGTTTGTTTTTTTACTTCTTTTTTCTTTTGTTTCAACTTCCAGAAAGCACTTAAACTTAAAGTTTTCCAATTCTGCTAATTTCTGGCTCATTCCATTGCTATTTTCCTCTTTTTGGCTATGTGCCCTTTCAGTTCTTTTTTTAAATTATTTACTCTAAAAACAAAATCCTCTCAAAAAAATTATTTGCGCCATATATCTTTACAAATAAATATATAGAGAGAAAATCATCTGCAATGTGCACCACTAGTAAAAATCAGTAAATCTAAAATTGTTGGAACCAAGGAACAGATATTAAGGTTAAGACTGACGCAAGGCTTTTGAATAAATTTAGGAGGGTTATCATTATTGCTACATGTATTTTCTAATGCTAATGCAGTACAGTGAAAAAAATTAAGACTCTTTGGGTTTGATTCTTTTTCATTTTAAAATGATTGAAAATAGTGTTATATTTTAAAATGGTTTTCGCTCACATTTTGCTTTAAATGATATTAAAAGTAGTTGAACTTTGATCATGTGGATTTACTATCGCATATCATGCTTAATCTCTTGGAAAAACCAGAGAGCCAAGCTAATATTGTGTGTGTAGTTTTAAATACATCATGTTTCTCTTTAACTGCTTTCAGACAGTGTCTTTTTCCTTTTTTTTTTTTTTTATTTGTTATATCACTCATAGTCATATTACACTACCGGCATAATTTATGCACTTCTATTGCTCCCCTTATGCTTGCCTTAAGTGAAATATTTAGAGAGGATGAAGCACTGAAACCTCTACCTAAACACACTCAATGTACAAGGAAAGTCCTCTTAAACTGTTCTCTTTGCATTCTTACTCTTAGAAAAACTATGTTTAAATTTTTAACAGAAGTCATTGTACATTAGCATATACTTTTGTTTAACTAGCTTTAAAATTATCTGAAATGCAATCAGACTGTTTAAGTTGCCTAATAAACATTGCAGATTGCAAGCAGGCTGCTGGCAGCTTTTAACAGAACAAAACAAAGATGCATCTTCTTGAGAATGCTTGTCCTAAAGTTTGAGTGGTTATCCCATTAGGACATATGTGAATAAGGGATGGTTGAAGTTCATGTATGGGACTTAACACTGTTACTTTGGAAGAGAAACTACTCAAGATGAAAAATACAAGTCAGATCACTGGGCACTTGCAGCAAAAAAAAAAAAAATAATTCCTTGCCTTACACTGGTATACCCAAATTTTAAGATAACCAAGAATATGAAGAAAAAAATTATTTACCTAACAATAATAAAAAAAATTAAAAACTGTTACCAATAATGGTGGTGAAAAATGTGAAACCACAAGAAATCTCAACAAAATCAAGACAAATGAAAATGATAGAATTCACTCAATATCACTCAGTATTTGATAGGAGACAAGTGCTTACATGACTGATATATTTATACTATAGTAAGAGAAGTGATCATCTCTTTTCTAATTTTCATTAACATGTGATACACAAGTAGACATTTTATAAACTAAGGCTCAATGGCTCTCCCATGGCACAGTTTGTTGAGATGGTAACCATTGACAGTTAAATCAGAAATAACAAAGATCCTTATGTCTGAAATATATTCTGTTTGCTTGATTTTGTTTGTGCAACAAAATTTATTTATATTCATACTATTAAAACTGTGTTAATTATCAAGCCACAACCATGATGTAATTGTAATTTTGAGAAAAATTGGAGTTCTCAAAATCTGCAAAATGCTCTTTTTTTATTTTAAATCTATTTCCTATGAATTTTAATCATTTTAACTTGTGTTTAAGATTTGATGAGCAATGAATTAAGCTATTTGGGAGGAAATCCTTCATTGGATCACAGTAAATTGTTCAATAAGTGAGAGTTATCAAAGCTGTTATTTTTTTTCCCAACTGCACTGCATGCATTACAAATTTGACTATGCTTTAGACCAATATTAAGCAATTATTTAAATTATAATAAAAATTATAACAAGTTATATGTAACTTTTTGAAAGATACTTTTTTTTCATTTGGTACTTGAATATTTAGTATTTTCTGGGTTGCACTTTCTTTTATTATGTACCGGTATCGTCAATTCCTAGAGCAAAGCAACAAAAAGTGAAATACATGTATATTACATGGGTAATACATTATATTTAGCGTACTGTAAAAAAAGTTCAAGAAATAAAATTGATCCTTTTTGTGCACAGGAAAAAAATACTTCTAGCCTCAAACTTATTTCAAGAAAACATTGATTTACCCTTGGCTCTGATTTGTGGATTGCTGCTTTTATCTTTGCATCTATCACCAACTGTTTCACTTGAAGTTGAAAGAAGAATTTACTAGTATAACTGCCTTTAGAATGTGACTCTGACTGAGTTCATAAATTCTCCACAAATTGGAGATGACCTTTACAGACAGAATAGTGATCATGCGCTTGTATGTTCCAGCCAAGACATCTAGCCATGCTTATGGCTATGGTAATACAGTGCACTCTATTCTATTCAACTTTGATGAAAGATTTCATTTTTTATCTTTGTAAATTCCAAATTTTCACCTTGCCTCTCCTTTATTTTTTTCAGGTGGATATTTTGATCTTTTTGTGACCTCAATCTATCCTAAAATTTACTGTTGAAGCTAATATTAGGATCTCTTTGTATATTTTGATGTCTTGTCACCATCATTTCATCTTTGTTTCAAAAATATTATGTTTATATTAGAAATATTTGGAAACTAAGGTGAAATACAACTGTATGGCAACTTGATCAAGACCATGTACGAATGTTAAAATGAATTTCTAAGATAAGAGAAGATAAATGTTAATAATCCCTTTTGGGGAAACTCAAAATAATAACAGGCCTATCGTTACTGGGAGCTAGGTATTGCTCAGTAAGTAGATTATCAAGTTGACAGGAGTTAGGTTCAATTGTTTTTCTTGCATTATCTGCAATCTCTTATAGTAGAGATAGAGTGCTCAAACCAGTACATGTACTATCCTTGAGTTGACAAGAGATTTATATTCCCCTTGACTGGAGATATTGCAATAGCATAGCTCTCCACCTGTATTTGCACTAATTCAAGTTATTGTGGCTTGTTGAAGCCAGCCACCCTTAGATAGTTGATGTAAATTCACTATGAAATCTTTACATTTTAGTACATTTACAAAATTCATACACATTCTAATGTGCATAATTTATAACATCAAGAGGTAGGAGTCATGTCTCTTTAAACTAAAAATCAATACAAAATCAAAACAAAAAATAAAAGTCGATACTGATGAAAAGATATCTTCTGTACTGCATCAATAATAATAATAATATAAAAAAATGAGGCAGGTGCCAGTAATAATGACCCTTTATTACAGGATCACTGTCAATAGTGTCAAGGATAAAAAGTGAACAGAAGCTGCTTCAGTCATATTAATTTGTAAATTTGTTCTGTCAGTTATTTTAAACAATTTAAAACATTGTCAGATCTCTCATCAATAGTTCTCTTTGTTGCCAGTTATGCAGCAATATAATTCAAATATTAAATTTATTCTTTAATTATTTGTGAAGAGTTCATTTGTTTTCTGGATGGTTTCATTTTTCTTGCATCGCACATATTATACATTCATGTATTTTCACACATGAACATGCACTACATTTTATTATATATGATATAAAGTTAGCAAATAACTTTTTTTTGTCTTATGAGGATGTATTTGATACTGTATAAAAAAAAACAACAACAAAAACTTTAAATTTGTACATAAAGGCCTGTTAAGTGTCTGTTGAGAGCTCCGTAAATAATTTTATCAGTACTTTTTACTGTTATTGAGAAGGCATAAATGAAAGAAAACTTGGGACATTATTTCTTTAGTGGATAAAGTTCTTTGTTTTTGTAATCAAAAGTACTGAATAAAAATGATTAAGTTCGTTCATGACTTTTTTATTTTAAATTCTTTAGATCCTTAAGTTTTTCCTTTTTCGTTTGTGAAATAGTGACTGTTTGAAAATGGTACTCTTCTTTGTCTTCTCTCTCTCTCTCTCTCTCTCTCTCTCTCTCTCTCTCTCTCTCTCTCTCTCTCTCTCTCTCTCTCTCTCTCTCTCTCTCTCTCTCTCTCTCTCTCTCTCTCTCTCTCTCTCTCTCTCTCTCTCTCTCTCTCTCTCTCTCTCTCTCTCTCTCTCTCTCTCTCTCTCTCTCTCTCTCTCTCTCTCTCTCTCTCTCTCTCTCTCTCTCTCTCTCTCTCTCTCTCTCTCTCTCTCTCTCTCTCTCTCTCTCTCTCTCTCTCTCTCTCTCTCTCTCTCTCTCTCTCTCTCTCTCTCTCTCTCTCTCTCTCTCTCTCTCTCTCTCTCTCTCTCTCTCTCTCTCTCTCTCTCTCTCTCTCTCTCTCTCTCTCTCTCTCTCTCTCTCTCTCTCTCTCTCTCTCTCTCTCTCTCTCTCTCTCTCTCTCTCTCTCTCTCTCTCTCTCTCTCTCTCTCTCTCTCTCTCTCTCTCTCTCTCTCTCTCTCTCTCTCTCTCTCTCTCTCTCTCTCTCTCTCTCTCTCTCTCTCTCTCTCTCTCTCTCTCTCTCTCTCTCTCTCTCTCTCTCTCTCTCTCTCTCTCTCTCTGTCTCTCTCTCTCTCTCTCTCTCTCTCTCTCTCTCTCTCTCTCTCTCTCTCTCTCTCTCTCTCTCTCTCTCTCTCTCTCTCTCTCTCTCTCTCTCTCTCTCTCTCTCTCTCTCTCTCTCTCTCTCTATCTCTCTCTCTCTATCTCTCTCTCTCTCTCTCTCTCTCTCTCTCTCTCTCTCTCTCTCTCTCTCTCTCTCTCTCTCTCTCTCTCTCTCTCTCTCTCTCTCTCTCCTTTCTTTTGAAATAACTTGCGAAGAAAGCTTTAATGACTTACCATAATACAAATTACAATGTATAATTTTTCAACTACAAGCTATAGTTCAGACGTATCTCTGTGAAATCATTCTTTTTTACTTAATCAGTAAGACGGGACTATTATTTTTAACTTTAATACCCAGAATGACATATCTATCAAATCTCTTGTAAAGGTCTTGTAACAATAAATTTTTATGAATTATAATGATACATTGCTTGAAATTATGCATCACAGTTCTCTAGAGTTTTTTTTTTAATTAAATGTTTAAAAAAAAAAAAAAAAAACAGCAACTTATTTTCAAAAAGAAGGAATTTTTGTAAGATTACTTTCAAATACATTGTACTTTTTTTTTTGAAAATTCAAAATGTTGACATACTATTCAATAGGATAAGAAAGGTTGCTAGACATAATCACTAAAAGTACATCATCACTACATGTATCTAAACTATAAATAATACTATGCATTCCAATGCCTAAATAACTGGTGTTTGTTTGATTAAATATATTTATCTCAAATAATTGTGCTAAGCTCAAGTGTTTGATGCATTTCGATTTCAAACAGTCATATAGTATCATTACCAAGTCAAATGATACAATCACATCACTGTATCACACACCAAATAGTCCAAAAATGAAAATAAAAACCAATATTTGCATAAGTGTCAATAGAATAAGGTTAAAAGTAGAACAGAGAGGAGATCTCATTTGTTTTACTTTTAGCTATAGTATTATGTCAGTCAGCTAGGCCTAAACAACATTATACACGTTTAAACTCAGTGAAGATATGATGTACATGTACTGATAAAGAAAAAGTCAACTGATAGTGATAGTGCCCAGGAGCTAAATAAAACTTGCCTCTCTTGATCAGATAATAATAAATGGGTAAAAACATCTTTGCATTTAGACTGCTAATTCAATAAATTCAAATCTTTTACTTCCGACTTTTCTTTTAAGACAACTGATACCATTGGATAAACTTTCAAAACTGTGTTTATATTTAATCATTCAAACAAAGAGATAATAATAAAGGGGTGAAATTCCCCCATGCAGTTTAAATTGCTAATTCACTACAGTCACAATCTTTGCTTTACATAAGGGAGAAATTTATCTTAGGATCCGAAATATTTGGTTTTCCATGCAAATTTATTTGTAAACCTAACCATTGAAATGGCGAAAGCGAGAATGTGTAGTATCGTCACAAAATGAATCGTTTTGCAGGAGACGACTACTAGAAAAAGTGTTATTTTCATCAAGACGGTATGAAATCCTCACTTTTTAAAGTGCTTTTACTTCTGAAACAATATGAAAGATTGAAATTGGACTTGTATGAAAAAATGGAAATTTCAAGCTTTTCTTTAAGAAAATTGCATTCACCCAAAAATTTTCTCTCCTGCAAAACAGCTCATTTTGTGGCGTTGCTACACAAATACATGTTTAAAACTAAAAGCTGTCCACTGAGAAATTGTTGACCCCGTCTCTTGTCCTTCCTTCTTTCTCCTGCATCAAATAGTTAATCAAACCTGGAACCTCTTTTTCTTTATTTAAATAGTCCCAAAGAATCCTATGTGAAGATCCATAATGGAAATTGAGAGTTGCATTATGATGTATACAGGCGTAATTGGTAATCGTAGTTTGTTAAAACGAAAACAGGGCAAAAAAATTGAATTTCATGCGTTTATTTTTAAATTTATTTTGTCCTTTTTTTCCTCCCATTTAGATAGGGGAGAAAAACCATTTTTCTGCCAATCGTTACACGAAAGATAACTGCTACTGATACTGTGATAGTAATCCTAGCTTGGTTTATTTTCCGGAATGCTGCCCCTTTGTGTTTCTATGACCTGTGCGAACAACCTGATTGTTTACAAATGGCTGACACGCATCCATGCAGTCAGTCATGTCTGTCCCAGCATAAAATTTGATGAAATCTAATCCCTCTGGGTCAAACTTTAGAACTTAGAGATACAGTTTCTTCTTAGCATTTAAACTCACGGTGGAGCCTGGATGAAAATGCAAAGGCATTGATAAAAAGGATGATGTTAGATCTAGATCTAGATAGATAGTGGACCTTGATCTAGGTCTAGATCTATAATTATTATCGTGAATTTATAAAACAAAATAATCTGCAGTTTTTAGATCTAATTCTAAATCTAGATTTAGGTCTGGTTGTTGTGCCCAAAATTTGAGAGGCAGGTTTTGCCAGTGAAATTTTTCTTTCAATAAAACTATCAAACCTTCAGCCAGAAACAGAAATAATCTTATGTGTTTGAGAACTTAAGTGTTGAGAAAACTGTCATAATGTCGATGCGTACAAGAATTCGAGGCATGACAGCTTGGGTCAATCTTCGCCTGATGCCATATAACCAGCTAATGTCAAATGTTTTGATGGATCTCCTCTCTGGAACTGGCATGAAATATTTGGTGGAGAGCATTACAGGTAGAGACATCCGAAGACTGGATAGCATGGATGGGTAAGACTGAGAGTTACATTTCTTGGCAAAATTTTGGATATGTAGGTTTACAGAATTACGTGAGACTATGTGTAGAATTAATTTACAGCATTACATGACAGTAACAAGGATTGGTAGATCAGTAATTGTTTAGGCAACTTGACAGTTTGGATGAAAATGAAAATTTTAGCCTTTTCAAATGAATGATCAGAGTTACTTGATCATAAGGAGAAAGGCTTTATTTAATTAATTCTTTGCCACTTGATTGAAAAGGTTTAAGCATGGATGTGTACGAAGAATCACAGAACGGTGTATTGGGTCGCAGATCTAGGTAACACAAAAGATTGGTACAGGTAAATAAACTTCAGGGATTGATAGAGTGAACATATACAACTATTTGTCTCGTATCCAATTAGATTGAGATAACTTTTGTCCTTTTAAACAAGTATGAACTTCTAAAAAAATTATCTGCTTCAAAATGCCCCTTTACTTTTTTTTTTTTCTAAACTGAATCACTTTTATTTATTTTTTTGTTTATTTTTTTAAAAACAAAATCTATACAATCTCAATCTTAGCTAAATCTTAACTTTAACTCAAACCTGTCAATCTAATTTCGCTCTTAAAAAAATTTTCTCCCAATTCCCTTTTTTTAAATCTTTAGACTATCTCAGCAGCAGCTGCAGACTCGAGTTGAGTGGGTCGTGGAAGAACTCAAGAGTTGTGAAGTTTTGCCAAAAGATGTTTACGTGGATCCCAGAATGTTTGCCATGAGGAGTGCTGATCATGTAAAGAGCTTACACTTTTCCTTTTACTTGTTTGTGTTGTTTATACTAGCTTTCATTAAAAAAAATTTTTTTTCCTGTTGCAATGCGTGTGTTACATGTGCAGACCTCTTTTTTATATTTCTTTTTTTACTGTAATTAAGTGTAAAGTTATGTTCAAATTTAGCCAAATTTTTTGTTTTGCATGATATTGATGTAAAATCAGATCACAATGTTATATTTTTTTATCACGAATATCACATAGAGGTGAAAAAATGTAAACAGTGTCCTCATCCTGTTATCTTATCAATTCTACATGTAATTTTTCTTTTTTTATATCGCCTCATTTATTTTCTGTCTGATCTGCATATTAGGCATAAGGGTTGAGTGTGTTGGGGTACGCATTACAAGATGCATCTTTTAAGCTGATCTTTATTGTTTTAGTGAAAAAAAACAACAAAAAACTACATTACTGTGTATATGCACAAGCTGGAAAATGAGTTGATTATAAGGTTAGTGGCAATGTAATGTTCAAAACTATGCTGATTCCTGGTCATAAAAGAGGAACACAATTTTTTTTTTAAGTTGTTCCAATCCTTGAAATCATAGTGAGCAAGTTCATCTGCAAAAAAACTGCTCTGCAAAGGCTATGGCCATGGACAAGATTATCTAGAATGAGATACCAGTTCAGTACACCATGCACAAGAAATGATATAAGATATAGGCAGTCGTAACCAATTTATTTTCAATTAAATATCTGAAAATGAATTGTGCTCTACCTTTTTGCATTCTCGACACAGGTGTTTGATCTCATGTGGAGGTTGATCAGCCATGATGCCTGGTTTCTGTGGGAGCGTGTAGAGTATCTGCAACATGAGGACCAGGATGTTATCACTCAAGTGCCTTTCAAGGTTGGTGATGACAACTTATTGAAGCAACTGCAAAATTTTCTATTACTTTCTCGAGTGGTATTGGTGTGACATTTTTTATGTTCCCTTTCTTTACAGTTTTGTTTCAATTAAAGATAGTCTGGGCTGAGCAGATGAATTCAATTCATAGATACACTTTTAAGGGAAAGGGTTGAATGAATGGCTATCACTTTGGATTGAATAGATTGATTCGTATAATTACAGTATTGTTCACATTTATTTTATTTACCAAACCTTATATTACAGGTGCTGCAAATTCTATCCAGTCTTGTGATTGTTTCATAAGTAAATGAAATCCAGAGATTGCCGATCTTACAGCTACTTGTTGGAATTACCCAAAGTGGCAATAACCGAAAACTATTTCTCTTACATCTTACAGTAATGGTGATTTTTATTCATTTTTTTTTTGCTTGTTTGCTTTTTCATAGTGTAAGGGTAAGTGGTTTAGACACCAATTTTTTGTTTGATTTCTTCCCCTTAATTGTAGTGGACTCCTGATCCTCCACCATCCAGAAAGAAGAAGAATAAAGCCAAAAAATCACTTTTATCTGGGTTTGGAGCATCAGCCACTATGGATGATTATGATGATGTAAGATTTTTCTTTAACCTTAGAGAATCATTGATTTGGCAAGCGTTTATGGTAGTATAAAGAATCCTCGATTGTTATTATACTATTTTATAGATTCGAATATCCAAATCACAAAGGCATAGAAAATAACAACATATTTTCACTTCATAACCAGACTTCAAATGAAATGACTTGCAAGAAAAAAATGAACATTATTTTTATTCTGTTCTTTGCACCTTGCCTTTTTTTTGTTCAGATAAAGAAAATGAATTATTTTTTTTTTTTTTCCTTTTTCAACATAAACTTTTCTTTTAAATATTCCATTAATTGTGACTGTGCATGAGGAGCTTTTACCCATAAATTTGCTTGTATTAATTTTCTTTTATTACTGCAGGAATTGATTGATGCTAACTGGGTGAAGTTTCCAAAGTCAGATTTCATGAAGAATTTCAAGAAGAAAAAGATTGAGCCAGGCAGCTACCCTCCTCCAGATGCTTGCATATTGGAGATGGTCAACGCTCAACTCAAGGTTTAAGCCCAACATTTCTTATTTAACACATTTTTTGCTTTTGTCATAATCTTTCTTTAAGTATATCAGATTTTATTGTTTCAGACAAATATTGTTATTCCTGAGTATTCATCCTCTGTGAGATTTAACAAGATTTAAAGGAGTGATTCTAAACCTTTTTTTTTTCCTCTTTTTTTGCCTCTGATAAACTGATTTTAATTGAAAAAGGCCCCTTTGATTCATTATTTTTTTTTCTTTTGTACTGTTACCTTTTTTTAACTAAAAAATCATCTATAACTGTTAATCTACAGAAAACAAATGAGGGGCGGAACCTGTTTTGTTATGTAAGTTGACTCATTTGTTATTTTGCATTTAAAGAAACAAAAAGGAAAGGCTGTATTTCAGTGTTAAAATAAAATAGTGAGCTATAATTATGAAATGGGACAGAGCCATGTTCTCAATAGTTTTCATTATTATGGTGAAAATTAAGTCTTTTTTTGTCAAAAGTTGAGGATTTGAGTAAATAGCTAAGAAATCTATGAAGATGAAAATTGTCATTATTTGTAGAGTGGGAGCTACATTTTTTTCCTCAATCTACTTTTAAATAATCTTTGTTGAAATCATCTTATTTGCAGTGAAATGAAAAACAAAACAATACAAAATGAACAGTATTTTTAATTATTTCATAGGGTCTGAGTGAACTGAGAGAGATATTTTTGTATATTTTCTTTCATTTTTCTTACTAAAATTCTAGAGTCTGGATGATCTTGTTGATAGCCGTGTTTTATGTGCTCTTGTCAACTCATTTGTGCCCAACATGTTCACTACAGACCTGTTGCTTAATGACAGGTGAGAAACTTGGCAAAAACCTTGAGTTCTCTGATTTTGTGAAGTCATCGATGGGATTTAAAAAATGGCTTGCAATTAGTTTTAGGTCCACTGTATGAGATTTTCCTTTAAATTCATCCACACTTAAATGCACATAATTTTTGTTTAAACAAAAGAAAAAAATCCTTTTGGATGGCTTGAATTTCATTTATGTCTTTTATAATCTTAGTGAATAACTTTCTATTAAATATATATTGCATTATAAGTAACACAGATATATTGAATGCATGATTGTTAACAATGAAAAACTTTATTTACAGCTTAAGATAGATGCAACCTCTTGAAGAATATATTTCTCTTAAGTATAGAGAACGATGATAGTACCAATTTTAGATACCTTTTAAATCAAACAATAAACCGAGCCAATTTCATCATTTATTTTTAATATATTTTATAGGTGGACCATAAACTTAGCGCTTCGATCAGCTGAGAAAATGTTTTATGCTGAGACACCATTTGATTCAGAGGATCTGGTGGAAGTGAGTGTTTTATGTGTATATTCCTAAGATGTGAAGTAAAAATCTCATTTCACTGGTATTGCTAGTTCACCTAAAGTAAACTTTTATGTTTGAAACATATTTCAGGCTAGAATTTTTTAGGGAGCTTGAAATTTACCCTAGTCACTATCATTATGACATGACATGGTAAAAAAAATCTTATAAAATTTTGTAGCAAATGAGTAAGTTTCAAGACCACTTCTCAAACTGTTAAAAAGAGTTAAAAATATTATTTTAACTTTTTGCCTTCTCTGATTTCCAAAATTTCCCACCCTTTTAAATCTACTCTTTCCTTTACCAACCTAACAAATGGCTCCTTTCTCGCTTCTCTTCAGGCTGATGGAATGGCTGTTGCCTCTTACTTTACATTCTTCTTCATGGTAGCTTACAAATACCGCCAATGCAAAATTGTTGTAGAAAGAATTGTGAGTATAAACTTTTTGCAATTAAGTGCTTAAAAGTGTTTTGCATTGTAAAGCAGTGAGTATAATAACAGTTAATGAAAGAAAATGCAAATGAAATCTTATTGGTTGACCTCAGTGTTAAGAAAGAAGAAGTAAAATTTTTTTAAACTGTTTGCATCAAAAAAGGTCCACAAGTTTTTCTTTGAACTGAGCAGTGTTGACCATCCATGAGAGACATTTATCACATTATGAACAGCTACTGAAACAAAGTTTAAAGCTCTTCGTCTTCTCCCTGCAATTCAGGACTGGATTGGTCGACTGATCCGTGAGTGTAACCACGAATTGGAGAAGTTTCCTCCGATTGTCTCCAACATGCAAGAGTTATCTCGCCGCAAGGAGCTGAAATCAGAGATAGAGAAACACAAAGAGGGTTAGTGCAGTCACTTAACCTTTTCCTCTCAAAATTTTTCATTTGTTCTTGTTTTTCAGACAATATTTAGGACATAGGATCTAATGAACTTTTCACTTTATAGAAAAGATCAGCTTAAAATTGATATTATTCCTTGTGTTCAACTTAAAGAATATTACTAGTAGTGAGATCACTTTTAAAATTTAGAACATCTTTGAAATATTCTTAGAAGCCAGGTTTTCCCTATAATGAAGAAAGTCAAATTTTTTATGTCGGAACCCTTGTAGATATGCCACCCTTACTATCATTCTTACCAAGGATTGCTCACATAATAAATGATCAACCAAATAAGGTCTCTTTTGGCAGAAAAAATTTTGATGACATTGGTTTTATTTTATGTGAATATATCATTTGCCTTGGTATTATTACAAAAATGTCAAGTTACTTGTGTTTGACCTAAGTGTTGTAAAAATGGGAAACTATTATGGATTACCTTAATTTTTTAGGCATAGATATGAGTCGAGTCCATTAAGGTAGACAAGAATCAGGGATGCAAATGGAAATGGGAATGATAAGATTATTTCAAACTTTCTTGAAATTTGTCCTAGCCAACAAAATTTCAAACCTTTTTAGTACTTATTTCATTTCTATGTTTGAAGTAACTATTTCCCTGAATCTCTTTGACACAGAGATCGAGAAAATGGTTCGCAGATTTGATGTGGAGTATTGCAGGCGCTGGGTGGAGCATGTACAGGAGACACAACTAGAGGTAGGGCTCTCATCTCTTTATGTGCAGATCTATGTGATTCTATATTAAAGACACATTGCTTCAAGTTTAGGAAGCTATAGTTTCAACAGCTGTGGAGGCAAGAAAAACAGCAAGTTACAGAAATATGTGCCTTGTGAATGTGTTGAAGAAGGCGAAATATTTTATATGATTTTTTGTTGCTGTTATTGTGCTCCATATTTAGCTAGCCATTTGCTGCTAAGAAAAAATGTGCTGAAAAATTGGTAGTTTATTGACTACCCCTCTTGAAAACTACACAGCACCGCTCAACTGTTTCATCTTCCCTTCCTGACATAATTTCACATGTCGCAGGTGAGGAGGCATATCCAAGAGAGCATCCGCAACAGATTTGATTCTGTGACCATTCCAAGAAACATCACAATCAATGACCTATGTCTGTCTTATGTCATCAATCTCGTGAGTTTTGCATTCTGAGAAAAAGTTTCAAACATATTTGCTGTATCATTCTTGTATCAAGAATAAAATATAAAAAGGTTGTGGAATTGCTCTTTTTTACAGCTATTTAATCATGAAATTTAAACGGTTAATAGTTATGAAGCCTATTTTTTTTTCTTATAATGGAACCTCATTAGTATTGCAGATAAAACCTGTTATTTCTTTATGCCTTAATGTGAAAACACAACATTACAGTTCTCAATTATGCCCACTTTTTATAAATCATAAAGCACTTGATAGTTTGGGGCAAGGACCATTCATCTACTGTATAAAAGGATGGGTACCTTGGTTTAAACTTTAGTATAATCCATCTGATTATATTGTAACTATCATTATTGTAACTATCATTTAATGTACCCTATCCATATTCTGTTGGAAGTAAAACTTGTATCAAATCTTTAAGAAAGAATTTTTCTGGAAAGGATTGAATCCAAAAGATTTGGATAATAATTTAAATTGTTTCTTAATGTCTGTAGAGCTTAACCAATGGGTCAGGATTTTACCTATCTGACGCTAGAGAGATGCTCACAGAGGGAAGACGGCTTGTGTTGAAGCACAAAGAGACTGGAGAGTTCCTGGACGATTTCTCCTGCAAAAATAAAGGTTGGTCTTAAGTTGAAGATATATTGCTTGAAGAATGTAGATCAAACTGAGATCATTATATTGAGGGTTCTAATTGAGCCAGCAAATGAAGGAGTCACTAACCTACATCTACCTATACAAACAAATGAGTGAAAGAGAGAAAAAAAAACACTGGAACATACGGTATGGAGGGCTCTAGTGGCTGTCAGGTTAAGCATATCTGTACAGGGATTGTGTGTCACAGGCTTCTGTTATACTATCATGCTTGGATGACTTTTTTCAGAATTTGTCTTTGTTTCAGCTTTTTTCTTTTTGTTTACTGCAAGAAAAATATTGTATGACTACTGTATATCTAGGGAGTTTTCTGATTTATACAATCAATCAGGAGAAAAACTCAATGGACAATTTGAAGCTCTGGAAAAAAAAAAAGAATATTGGTCCTCACATCTAATCTGGACTATTTACAGTGATGGTTTGAAAAATAAGCTAAGTTTATTTGTATCAAAGTGAAAAAAATTATAATTGGTGTGAAAAATGGTCTATAGAATCATGTAAGACCTTAATGAGGTACAGAATATTTATTCTTTAGCTTGCAAGCAAGGAATATTTTATTGGCATATAATAATACAGCATCCTTTATGCTTTTTCTGCTTCTCTCTTTTGGTTACAGTGTCTATTAAAACAATACTGGGCTTGCCAAAAACAGATGCTGTGGAGATAAACCCTGTGCACTACCCACAATATGAGGTGAGCTGCAATTGAAGATTATTTTAAATTTAATTATATATTCTTTCCTCTTTTTGAAATCACAATAATCTTACAAATTCAGCAATCTGCTATAGAAGAACCAATTAGATTATTTGTGACTCATTCTAAAATCTCTTTTGTTTGTGTTTGTGTCTTATCAAACAGTTTTACTATGAAGCCCCAAGTCGGAACAAGCATCTGAAGGCAGGGACAGTTTTTTTGTATCAGGTTTTTCCTGGCAACTATACCAACTGGCAGCGAACATTTATCCGTGCAGCGCGGGAGAATCAGATGGAGACGGTGGAGAAGATGATCACATTTTTCCGCAGCAGCTCAGATTTTATTAATGCGAAGGAGCCAAAGACAGGACACACAGCACTGCACCATGCTGCACGGCATGGACACTTTGTAAGGATGGAGATAGTTAAATCTTTGGTAGAGCTTTTAGCTTGGTTACAAATGGCTGTAGACGCCAAAGAAGAGATTTTCACATCAAAGAGCTTTTAGAGATTGTACTTTCTATAGCCAAGGTCTATTCAATACAGTGGAAACCTCATAATTCGAATTGCATGGAAATGGATTAAATCTTAAAATTAAGAGTATTCGAATTTCTGTCCCACGTTGCTGTCAGTATCAGTATCAGTACTGGCACTTAATTATTAGTGCATCCGCTTCCTTCTCACTTTGATAGCGAACTGATCAGCCTTTCTTGCGCAGTGATTGGCATTGCTTGTTGCTTGAGAGATTCACGTAGCTTTTTTTGTGATGCCTTATGGGGTGGTATTGACTTCGAATTAAGAATATTGAATCAGAAAGGCTTCAAAATACGAGTCCGATCTTCTTATCAAATTCAGTTTATTCGGTTTTTAAGAAATTCAAATAATCAGACTTCGGTTTTTGAGGTTTCTACTGTAGTTGATTATTTTAAAAAAATGAAAAGAGCCATGCTATAATTTTCATTGAGTCAATGTGGTGAAAAAAAATTTGAAAATATGGAGCTCTTTACATTGCCTTCAGATAGACTGAAATTCAGTATTTCTTGTGATCACAGTTTTAAGTCTTTGTTGTCCATACACTTGAAAACAGTCTATGTCAATAAAAGCCTCACAACTGTAAAAGTTCTATTAAATTAATTTTTTTTTTCTGTGAAAGGTTTTAATTTTTCAATGATATGAAATATTAAGAAAGATGGTAACACCTTTCATTTTTTTTAATGCACATTTATGATACTCTGCCCGTGAGGAATAATTTTAAGACATACAGACTTAACAGAGTCTAGATTCCTTATACTGGCTAGAACCCAATGGGCATCTCATAATTCTAAAAAAAAAGTATTATCTTATATTTCTTTCTCTTTCTTCATGCTACAAGCATTGATGGCTTATTCTGTTATAAAGTTTTAAAAATGAGCTTGAACTCATGGTACGGGTGATTTCATATCGTTAATTTTTCTGCAGGATGTAGTGCGTGTGCTGCTAGAGAATGGCGCCAGTACAGACTCAAAGAACAACTTCCAGTGTACACCGATATATGCCGCCATTGATGGGCTACAGCGACAAGTTGCCCATGTATGTTCATTTTTCAAAAGCTCAAAAATTCTTTCCTCCTGTTTGATCTTTAGCCAGTTCTGGATGAAGGAAATTGCTTTGTTAATTAAATGTGTATCAGAAATGATTTGGGAATGCTGGAAAGTCATTTGAGACTGCTTAATCTACTTTTATAATTATCCCGGTTTTATTCCCTTTAAATAAATTTAAGACAAAGTTTAGACAATAGGAAAAAGGGTTGGAGTAACACTCAATTAAGAAATGATTGAATTGAGTATTTAAGGTTAATAAAACTTTCAAAATCAAATTATTTGATGACTTAAAAGTAATTATACTTGCTGACAATTTGTATGAAGTTTGAAAAGATAATACATTTCTATGAAATCAAACTGAACAGTTTTATCTTGATCTAGACCATGCATGCAATTGTTTCGGATATAAATTTATATTAATCACCACAAGTTTTTTTTTAATATGCCATACTCTGACACGTTATAATTATTGTCTCCATTTTAGCTTCTAATTGAGTGGGGTTGTGACATGCATTGTAAGAATGCAAAGAAACTGACACCACTTGAGGCTGTCAAAAATGATGAGTTCAGACAATTTCTGGCTGGTATGTGGTTATTGCGTACTACTTTCAGTTCTTTACTTGACATTTTAAAAACTGTATCCAAAATTTATTTGCAGAAAATGTGAGTTCAAGGGTGTAATGAGGGAAAGGCAGCTTTTTTGGACATAGTGTTTGTTGTTCTGATTTTATATGCTCTTTTATTTTTTTTCTCGCTAAACAGCTTTGAAGCAAAAATGCCATTGTCAGACCATTTGATCTTCTTTCATGTGATCAAAACAATTGTCATTGTTTTCACTTTTTTTTAGCCTATTAAAACACACTGCCTTTTCTCTGAATCATCCACTAAACATACATTGTGTGTTGTCTTTGCTTAACCTTGGAGGCTGGCTGAATCTGTCTTGAAGCCTAAAAAAAGAACTAGAATTAATCCTCTTCTCTCCTCCCCATATGCCAACATTTGGCTCAACCACTACCAGTGCTGTGGTTATTATTGGTGCTGGGATAGTGAAAATAATGTTATACAGACAAATTGAATAAAAATTATATTTAAAAAAAGGGTAAAGAAATTCAATGACATTTTTTTCATCTTTCCCATCAGATCTGTACGAGCATTACTCAAATATTGTGCCACAAATTATGAAGGGAGATAGGTCAGTCATGGAGAAAGTTTTGGCTGATCACAGCACAGGGAAAAGAGAGTTTTGCTGTCTTAGAAGCAGGTAAGAGATGTTAATGATTGCAGTGTGACAATAGTGATGATGATCATGCTAGACTACTGTGATAAAAGTGGTGATGTTAATTGTTGTGATACGGCAGATGATGGTATATGATGTTGCTGAAAGTGGTAGGGATAAGGATTTTTGTGATGATGGTGATGCTGATTGTAGCAACTGTAAGATTAATGATGTATGCCTCTCTTTATATCAGTTTTTATATTTATTTACATTTGTCTCTCTCTCTCTCTCTCTCTGACTGTTTCTCCCTACCTTTTGTCTCTCTCTGGTTGTTTCTCCATTCTATGTTTCTGTAATTGTTGTCTTTTTACTCTCTCTTTCTCTTTGCGCTTGTATCTCGCTCTTTCCTTCTCTCTCTCTCTCTCTCTCTCTCTCTCTCTCTCTCTCTCTCTCTCTCTCTCTCTCTCTCTCTCTCTCTCTTCTTTCTCTCTGTGTATATCTATCTGTCTATCTGTCTATTTATCTTTTTTACTATCAATTTATTTCCCTAGATGTATCAATGGCTCCACCCTGCTGCACACAGCCTGTTATTACGGCTACCAGGAAATTGTCAAAGATCTGCTCCAGATGAGAGTTGATGTCAATCTCCAGGACTACAAGGGAGCTTCACCACTGCACAGAGCCAAGGATCACCAGACAATGCTAGTAAGTTGTCAAACATCTATGTAGATCAAATCACTCACAGTGTGCCAGTTGGTAGTTATGAGTAATCAGTCTTAGATTGTATAGTTGCAGGTTCAGTTTCTTGAACAGTGACTTCAGCTTTGTCTAAATACATACTTTACATACATTATCTTATTCCCGATAATATAAACTAGTAAATCACCTTCTTCAAGGCTTTACAGCTGCAGCATATTTCATGACCATAAGGACATTAAATGATTTAAAGTGACTGAATTTTATAAGTTGCCACAAGTGAACTTAACTGAAAAATCTAAATCTTAAAAAGTAGACAGGGAATACGGTTACTTTCTTTCAGGCTGACTCTCAATAAAATACAAGTCCATTTGCCTTTAAAATTTCTCTTGACTGATTTTTAGATTTTGCTGGAAAATGGTGCAAATATTGGAGCAGAGGATGCAGAGGGAAATACTTGCTTGCATGTCAAGTGCTACGGCGAGATAGACAAACCCTCAGAGCTTGACTGTATTGAACTGCTACTTGCCAGAGAGGCTAACCCAGTCAAACGGAATAATCGGGTCTGTACATATACGTAGCCTTGTAATTGATATAAATCTGTCATTTTAGTTAAATCTTAGACTTGATATGAAATACATAGCATTGATCATGATCAATAGGTCTGCTTTAATGGCTAGCATAGTTAAATGCACATTGTAATGTTTTTAATGTGTTAAAATGATTTCATATTTTTGTTTTTTTTATTCTTCTTCTGATGAAAAGCTTGATTTTACTTTCAGAATCAAAGTCAGAGCTTGATTGTAATAAATTGCTACTTGCCAGAGGGACTATCCAAGTCAAATAGAATAATCGGTCTGCATAGTCTATAAATATATAAATTTGTATTTTTAACGTAATTTCTGTCTTGAGATGAAATGCTTAACAATTAGTTGTGGTATAGTATCATGATCATGAAAAGGTGTACCTTTATTGATGAGACAGAGAAAATTCATATTGTGGCAGGTATTGACTTTTTAAATAATTTAATATCTTGAGTTTTGAGTTCTACTTTTGATGAAAAGCTTGATTTTGATATTCAAAATTTTAAGGGGAAGATCTGATCTTCAAAACTTTCATCTGCTGCTCTTCCCCACAGGCTCTGCTTCCCATCCACTGTTGTGCGATGCAAGGCCGTGTAGACGCTATGCGCTTGCTCCTGGATTACGACAAGAATGATGCAATTTTAAAGGCTCTAAATAATGAATCAGACCGTAATCCTCCGAGTCTTCTCCACCTGGCGATTGCGAATGATTTTCTTAACTGTGCGGAATGGTCAGTTAGTGCAAGGATTACCTGTTCCCTGAAGATTTTAAAAGCATTAAAAAAATTCAAATTCAAATTTCTTAAACTTTTTGCCTCGTTTCGAAGATGATGCGCAGTTATTTTTTCTTAAAATGTACATATTTTACTTTTACTTTTTTTTGTTTTTCGACTCATGTATTTTGGAAATTCAATTCATCACACAGCATTTACCATAGAAAATTGTTTATTGAAAATGACGTGTTGTCAGTTAAAATTGTACTCTCTATGAAGAGCCATACAGTGTCAAATGTAGATGGATTTTTAAACAGTTTGCATTGCTTTTATGTTACACAATAGCTGAAAGTTATATTATTTGCTGTGTTGTGCTTTTGTTTAAGTTCCCCACATTTGGCAGCCTGCCTTTGTGAGTCATAAGATAGATAGTGAAATTAAGAAATTACCTCGAAAATGTGGTACTGAAAAGCTATGAGGATTCAAGAAGGTAATTTACTCATAGTTTATCATTAACTTCTACTTTTTTCATTTGGACATCAATCTAGACATGCTAGCATTATAAAATTGTTCATATTATACGTCTTGTTATCCTATTTTAGTTTTGAGTCATGGATCAGTCTTGGAAAGTAATTACCAGCAGTTTTGATAGGGGTAGTGGGTTGAAATTTTTATTTGATATTAAATGAGCCTAACGTTGAAAATATCTCGCGAATTGTTTTCTTTGCTTTTTTTTTAATTTAAATCCCCTTAGTATCTTTCAGTATCTAATGTTTTTTTTGGTGTTTTTAACATTCGAATAAATTGAAAAAAAATCTGTATTTTTTTAATCAGGATGATGAACAAAGGTTTCCATTTTAAAGACAAAGAGCAAGACATTCTGATGAGAAGAATTCTCACTGAACAAATCAAAGTGTGAGTCAGAAACAAGAATATAAGAAATTAAAAACAATTACATTGATTATGGATATTGTACATTTATATAATTATTATTTTCTTCTAATAACTAGGAAATCTGTGCTTGTTAGGCTTAATAACACTTTTTTCCGCACTTATTTCATCTATATCCTCAACCTTAAGAAGGCATAAATGATAATTTGCTATAGCTTAAAACTTAAGTTAGGAGGGCTCTGACAGATTTTGCTTCTTATAAAATTCTTAACGACCAAATCCAGCATGGGTGTTCAAATTGCAACAGATAATACCGTTTCTAGCTCCTTCTTTAGAGCTTATTTGTAAGTCATAATAAATAATGTTACTTTGTATCAAGATGTACTTTGGCTTTTTATTTCCCCTTTGTAATGAAACTGATGAATTCTTTTCTTGTTCATACTGTTCATTTCTTCTCATACCCCTCTCTCTTTTTCTTTTTTTTTCAGGACGGACAGAGCCGAGTGTGTAAGATTTCTACTGAATCAAGGTGCCGATCCGAACCCCCTGTATCCTGGAGGCAACAGCTCTCTCCATTATGCCGCCAGCCTCAGTGGGCCAACTGACATCCTTGAACTGCTGCTGATACATGGGGCTGACGTAGATATTCTTAACAGTGAGGGGAGCTCACCCTTGATGTTTGCTTGTCAGGCTAATAACCAATTTGCAGCCAGTGTGCTCATCGGAGAGGGTGCAAACGTCAGACAGAAGAATGTACATGGTGGGTCCAGTCTTAGTTTAAACCATTACCTGTCTGGTTTGCGTGGTTCTCTATCTTAATCTGTTTGGCTTCTGCTTATCTCTCTATATATCTCCATCCTGTCCTCCCACTTTCACATATCACTCTCTCTTTCTCAGCGCTTCTCATTCTATGACTCTTTTTTCCCCTCTTTCTGTTTCGTTCACACACATCATAATTTTTTAAGTAACCAATTAAAAACAAAAAAAAATCTTTTACATTATAGCTTGCACTATTTCTATTTTTTAGATTTTATTAACATTTAATTTTCCATGGCTAACAATTCCATCAAATTCTTTAATAAGGTAGTTTTATTTCATGAATGTACATCCAGGTCTCACAGCGTTTGATCACATTGTGGACTTTGAGGAATGGATTGGCTCCGGATATTTTTCCGAAGATATAACAGCCAGACTGAAAGGTCTGTGTTTACTAGTTTTAATTCTATTGCACTAGAACTTTATTTTTTTAATGGAGACTGATGATGAGGCACTGAAAAGGAGAACAATATCATAAGAGATGTTATGAATTTTTTTAAAGAAATTTTTGGGAGAAAGGAAAATGGAAATGGAACATTAGTTTGGATATGAAAAGAGCATTTTCATAAAGCTGAAAATGTTTAGATTATGAGATATAGAAATCATCTAAAGGTTAATAATCTGAATAATATTAATTATAACCAGAGCTAAGTATTATATTTACCAAAGCAGGATACTAATACAGTTTGTGGGTTTTATTGTTACTTTGTGCAAGATGGCTCTTTGTTTTAATTGTGAAACTGTTCTATAGTATTGAAAATTAAAAATACAGTTAAGGGGGGAAAAGTAACAAAAATATTTTAGTTGTGTCTCCCAGCCTCTTCTGCGGTTTAAATTTTTTTTTGGAGGGTCAAAAATATTTTTTAACTATGATTTTAAAAATTTCAGGCATAACCGTGTACAGATAATGTTTTAAATGCCTGTTATCAATCTTTCTTTCCGCAGCCTACAGCCTAAAACACTCCCGGGATCTAATCCGGGCCATCAGCAAGAGAGTCAAGCCTATGACTTTGCCTAGGGCAGACCCAGCCCTGACCCTAGAGTCGAGGTCACGCTCCAGCAGTGCAGCCAACTGGTCCAAGTCTCCAATGTCAGCTATTTCTCAGAATTCTCTCAACTCTAATGTCATCCTACCAGCTATAGGGGGGTCAGTTCATTAGTCTCGAACAATACTGATATGAAGGAACAACTAACCCGATCAAACAAAGGGCAACAAAGAAATTTTAAATTGATTGTGAGCCTTTTGTTGAAATGAACAGATTGATATCACATAGATTGGATCTCTTTCAATCTCTGGCAGTCTATTGCATTACCTGCTGACTGCCAAGTAAATGAAAAGCTGCGCTTCTGAATTACATTTGTTTACATTTGGTATATTTTGGTAAATTTCAAATCCCTATTCTAAACCATATTTAGGTCTGAGGAAGACCCTGCTATTTTACTTGCAAATTATGACAAATTAATAAACTCTATCAAGGTCTTAGTATTTCTAAAATATTATCTACCACCCAATAGTCAATTTGTACGCAATACTCTGAATCCACTGTATCAGGAAATGTCACCCAAAACTCTTTTAATTTTAATGTCACATAATTAGTGACTTTATTGTTTGTAGTAACAGCTGCAGTAGTGTAGTTATAATGACCAAATTACTTATATTTACAAAATGTGAAAAAGGATGCATATGGCAACGGAGCAAAATATGCATGCTGAAATATTTTCAAAATTTTCATCTGCTCAAGCCACTATTTGTGGAAAAGTTTGAGACCATATTGATCCACCCTTATCAGCTTAATGAGACAAGTAAAAATCTGTGGTCACTTGAAAGATCATTTTTTTTTGGTAGCTACATCAATTTGGTAATGCATTTTTTCTAGAGATATTTCACTCTCTCCATACAATTCTTGAGAACCAATTGCCAACAAAATAGCTGTTGTATTTCAAATGTTCAAAGTAAAGTAAAAAAATAAAAGATTTGTAACTTTTTCATTGTAAGCGCTCAAATTTTCCAATATTGGTATTTAAAATAAAAATTATTCATTTTCTTTGATCTCCTTACCTCATATTTTTTCTATTGCACAATCAATAGATGTATACGTATCCGGTATCTTTGTATTATTTATATTAAAGTTACTTGTTTTTAAGTTCTTACCAACTTCAAAATAAAATGCATGCTTTTAATTTAAAATAGCATCAGTTGAAAACATGAAGACTCAATCTCTAAACATGCCAAACATTGACACTATGCTTGTTGAACATCTAAGTTAATTTGATGTGCTTTATATGGCCATGCTTGCCTCATCCACCGTGCCAAAACTTGGTTCTCCTAATCATCATTATTATAATTATCATCATCTCATCAATCAGTATTTAAGCTTATCTTTAAAAGAATGCATATAATAATAGATTTTTATATAGTATGTATATCTGCACCAAAGTAACGTTGACACATAGACAGTAAGCTCTCTCTTTATCAAATCAATTACTTCAATTTTAAATTTTATCACAGCATTTGTTTGTTAATGATAATTTAATACGTGAAATTGGTATGTCAGTGCATGTTAGGTAAAAGAATTGTTTTTGAATTTTGAATAATATTGATCTTGGATCTCACAACAGCTATTTTTTTCATATTATACATGTTTTACCTTCTTTACAGCTATATATATATGAAGTGCTTCTTATAATTATACACCACTATATTAGAACGTATTGTTAGAAAGCAAACTTGATGTCTTAGACTTGTAATTCAGTATTAAGGCACAAGTTATATGAAGACATGAAAGATAAAATGTTAATTTTTTTGCTCAACTGTTTAGATAAAACATTATTTGAAGCCTTCTATTATATTAATATCTATTGATTTATTACAGCTTGTAGTAGATGTTGTTCTAATTTAATGTAAGATTGATGATGTGTTGAACGTTTTTCGTATCGTATGCTTTTATTTTAGTGTATAAAGAATCTCATGTTATACTTCATACGGTCAATTTTTTTTCTCTGTTTATACGAAATAAATCCTATTTATTATTTACAAAATGTAGCGCTTAAATACTAAACTGATATTCTCAAAAATTGTGCTGATGCATCTAAAGAACATGTAAGGGAAATGCCATTCAAGGTTTTGTATTGTACATAAAATTTAAGGAAATTAAAAAAAAAATTTAAGCAGATCCTTTCTAATTAACTGCTAACTGCTTCTTATTTAAGAATATAAGCATTTTTACAATATAAAAATATTCAGCTCAGCTCATTTCAGCCACAATATAAGCTTATGGTCAAGTAAGCTCAACCCTTGAGACCATCATATAGTTTGAATTATTTCCACCCTACAACGGACCCTTCTTCTTGTTTGAAGCTCAGCTAATGTTGAATCTGACTAGAAAAACCTAGAATATCAATGAAACAATTTTACTTACTAGTTTTTACTGCTCTAGCAGCCCCTCTCCCTAAGTTTTGGCTAAAGTTTAGCCCTACACAGCCTTAATGCCATTGATATCTATGTGTATGTAGTATGTGAATTTTAAAACCAGACATTTTTGGTGGTAAAATGCTAACATAGGAATTTAGTAACAGTTCCTACATTTTTTTAAATTATTTTTTTATAACAACATTTATAAATTTATGAAATATTGATGATTCTAGTCCGTTATTGTATTATTTTCTTAGTGTTGAATTTACTTTCTTGCCAGGAACTGTAGGAGAAATTTTGTTATGTTTGGTTTGTGCTGCAAATCTGCTGTGATTACTGGTATTAGCCTAAACTTTTAGAAAAATGTATGAATAAAGAATTTTCAGAAATCATCTTTGGAATATTTGTCCTGTTGATGTGGAAATAACGCTAAGAAAAGCAAAACATTGAAAGCCAGTTGTGTTGCAAAATGTTTTTGATATGTCCATTTCATAGCCACAAAAGCTCCTATAATCCTATGATTGTTTCATCCCAAAATGAAAGAAATAGGCCATTATATTTTCTCCTATATATGTTTAAAGTTTGAAATAGTTACATGTATATTAAACATGGATAAAAGCATTTATGTTGAAACTTAACTCTTGATAACCATCGTCTTGCTTCAGTATTGTTTATATCTTATGCGTCAAAATAAATGAAAGAAGAAATAAAAAAGTACAGTCTTTTAAAAGCATGGGCAATTTATTTCACTATTTCTTGTCATGATACCTGGCAATCCTAGTACATATTTAATCCCGTTATTTTTTAGAATTTTTCAGTCTGTGAATGTTTATTGTTCCTTTAATGTTCTATATATGCATAAACTTATTTATGAATCATAATTTTTTTTTATCTATGATTGAGACAGAGAAGCAAAATCAAGTACATGTTGCTAAAAATGTTTATGAGTGTGAACTAGGAAAAAAACGATGATAAGATGGTTTATTTTACTATGGAGAATGGAATTTGTTTGGGTTAGGTTCCATTGCACGTCTTTATAAATGCACTGAAAATAAAACACAAGAATAAAACACTCTCTTTATTCTCCTGACTTTTTTTTGTAATCATTAATTTCAGTATGAGCTTTTTAATTTTGCATCAGGAATTATGTGCAGGTTTTTGAGGTATCTCTTAAATGCATTGTTTGGGAAAGAAATTTAGAGAGGGAGCAGAAATGGGCAAGATGCCTAGAATTTATCATATGTATCGTGAATGTTAACACTTTATAATTAAACGTAAAAATTTAAAAAAAAAATACAAAAGGCTGAAACTAAAGTGCTTAAATTGAAAAACAAGGACGGAGTAAATAATTTTTGTTGTTGTTGCGTTTTTTTGTTTTTTTTTGTTTATTCTTCTTTGCAACCAAAATACTTGTAAATAAGACGGACATAAAATCACAAATGTCTACCAAAGAAGACACAAACTGACACATACAGAGCAAGTTCTTTTTTTTTTAGTCTTTTATTTCCAACATTGAACATTTGAAAAGTTATAAAATTTGTAATCAAAATCCTATTTATAAAAATTCAATTGTTTATAGAATGTCGTTATTCTTTGCTCCTAAGATTTTGGTTCATGTGTTAAGCAGGTTGAAAAATATTGATCTTCAAGAAGAGGACCTGGTTGTCACGTCTAGAGCAGTCATAGTTCGCCCTCAGCCCAAGGAAACTTCTGCGAGTTTGAAAAAAAAGAAGGAAAAGGGAAAAAAAAATCAACCTATTACTGTTATTATGGTAGTTGCTAATGAAGATGATAACGATGATAATGAGGATAATAACGAGGATGATGATGATAATAGTGATAATAAGGATGATAACGATGATGAAAACAGCAGAGCTCCTCACAACGTTAAGACAAGCATTCGAATCTAGCTATAGAAACATTTTTTCCCGTTATTAAGAAAAAAAAAGCTCTGTACGCCATTACCTTTATTTTGACCTCTACAAAGCATTTCATCGTTTAAATTTTTAACCCCAGTAATTGAAAGAATAGAAATATCATAAGAAACAGTTCAGCAATATTGACATACTTAATGGATAAAATGATAATCTATTATATCCTTAAGTTTATAACCCATTGGTATTATCAAATTTGCGAAGGTTTATATTCTTTACAGTGATTCTCAGTCAATGTGTATTACGACAATGATATTGAAAAGTAGATTAAAAACACATTAAATTGGGACTTGTGATATAAAAAGAAAAAATATAAAGTTTACTAGATTACTTTCAGATCTCATTGCTGCATCAAACAGGTACTCAAGTAAAAAACTTGCTTGGGAACAGTTTTAAAACTTTTACTTCTTGTATTTTCATTTGTACTCATTTCTTGCGCATCTCTTAACTATCCAAAATATGTTACGGTGTTCCTAATTTGCATCCAAAAAGTCATTTTAATTATCTTCCTCTGCGCTTTTTCTAAATTAGATTTATAGCGACTGTGCAACATTGGTCAAAGACTTGACGAATATGACAAATAAAAACCACGTTTAAAACTTTGATCAAGATTGTGGTGGTTATTTAAGAAAAAATTTCACACTTACCGGAAGTTGCCTATTGAACGTTTTTTTCCTCTAAGGCATTGAAGAGAATCGACTCCACGTTTTGTCCAAATCGATAGAATCAGGCACTACGATAGAGTTGTCTTCCTTTAACCCATCTGCGAGCGTGTCCTCGTGGTCACTTAATTCAGTTTCGTTCTGGCATTCATCCAATCTTTCCAGGCTTTTGTCATGCTCATTTGACGAGTCGTTGTATGTTTCCATATCACAGGCAGAGTTTATCAGTTCCACAACAACTTCTCGACCATTTTGGCGCATGCAGAATCGTTTCCCAACTGTCTGGGTTGCAGAGGAAGACATGGTCGACCCATACGAAGGCAAGACGTGTGGGACAGGAGAATATGATTGAAGTGACTTCCGCGCTAAAGAGTTGGAAGAATGTGGCTTGTTCTGGCTTGATGTGATTGGCAGAAATGGCGATTCCGCTTGAGATGATATTGGTGAAAGTGATGTATCAAGGCCAAATGATATTGGTGAAAGTGATGTATCAAGGCCAGATGATATTGGTGAAAGTGATGTATCAAGGCCCAATGTTATTGGTGAAAGTGATGTATCAAGGCCAAACGGTATTGGTGAAAGTGATGTATCAAGGCCAAACGGCATTGGTGAAAGAGATGTATCAAGGCCAGATGTTGTTGGTGAAAGTGATGTATCAAGGCCAGATGATATTGGCAAAGGCGGTGCATCAAGGCCTGGAGATATTGATACCAGTGACGTATTATGGCCAGAGACACCTAATGAATTCGAAGGTGACATATCAAGGTCACGTGACTTTGGAGACTGTGAGGCATCAACAGTCGTTCTTACTGGCGAAAGTGGCGAAGTAAGGGTAGGCCAACTTGGCGAGAGAGCCGCATCATTGCCTGGTGAAGCTGGCGCCTCAATGGCCGGTGATGGTGGGGGTTGCATCGAAACAGAGACGGTGGCACGCATAGAAGATGGCACCCTGAGCAACACATGAGTTTCCTTCTCTGAACGACTTTTGAAGCTAGAAAGATGAGATACAAAATTTAATGAGAAGAATAAGTAAGACGATTTTAGCAAAAAAAAAAAAAAAAATACAATAAAACAAACATTTTGTTGGAAAGAAGTTTAGTCAATACATGTGATAGTGTAAATTAACTAAAAAGTAATAAAAATTATAATCTTAAAAAGACGAGTAGACAACGTTAATATTTAAAGAGACTTATTCTTTTGTTCAGTCATGAATCAATATAATTATCTGACACCAAAGAATAAACGCAAAATAGATACAAAGTAGATGTGACTATGCCAAATCAAAGATCAACTCTTGATTTCCCCAAACAAAAATAAGCATTCTTGCTCATGTAGCTCTAGTGTGGCATGCAATTTATGCGTTTTTGTTGCCTCTATAAAAATTTTTTAAGCCTTTTAAAACATGGATTATGTAGTACCTTTTTAAATATCATTTACTTTTCTGATAGATATGGTGGATTCAGAAGATCAGATAATGAAAAAGAAAATACATTAAATAATGAATAGTGAAGAATACAATACATTCAGAGACTTCAGTTCATAAAAATGCTGAAAGCATTCAAACCTTACAATGTTTGTGAGTGGAAACATAATTGAAAATATGATTGGTCTTTAGTCAGGGACAGTATTATGCATTTTAGAAATTGACTTTTAATTTGCATCCCTTTTTCCACATTTAATAAGGAAGCTGAAGACACACTCTCCAAAAATCTATTAAACTTTGACGAATAGGGGTCGAGACCCACAAAAAAAAGCTAGGAGGCTGAAAGTGAGGAATAATTAGAACAGACATATGGATATATATAGACGGATAGACATAATAGATAGAGCGATAGGACATACAGATAGAGAGTGATACAGTATGACAATTGCTGTATCTGATTTGATTTATTGTGTTAATTTCTTTGCTCGTTTTTTTTTTAAGTTAAACGCTGCTGTACTTAATTCATTAACTTCGTTTATGTTCATTGTCTCGCAACTTTGTCACCATAATATAAATCAGGAAATTGAAAACTATGAAAAAAACACAAACTTTTCGTTCTATACTTACAACGATTTTGAGAATCTTCTGGGTCCTCTCAAAGTGGCGCTGTGTCTTTGGGATTTGATAACAACCCCGTTGATTCTGAGCCGAGGGAAACGAGATCCAACTGTCACCTTCTTGCAAATTTCTGCAGATCTAATGAACCTCCTTCGCAGCAGATTAGACTTAGGCAAATTTGATTGACTTTGAGGTGTTCCTGCTATGCTGTTCTTTGTCAACCTGATATCTCCGAAAGGCAACAGGGCGTTGGATAACACAGCGTCGTGGCTATTTCTATCATCCGCCGAAGTTATGATCTCTGCAACAGCTCCTAACTCGCACACTGATTTTGAAAAAAAAAAATATATATATATATTATATAGTAGTAGTAGTAGTAGTAGTAGTAGTAGTAGTAGTAGTAGTAGTAGTAGTAGTAGTAGTAGTAGTAGTAGTAGTAGTAGTAGTAGTAGTAGTAGTAGTAGTAGTAGTAGTAATAGTAGTAGTAATGGTAGTTATGGCAGTGGTAGTGGTAGAAATATAATTAATTTCAGGATGAGGGAAATATTTTCTTGATTGACGGTAAAATGTGATGAAAAATAAAAGCCAAACTAATCATTGGATGAAATTCATACATTTTTTCTTTGCTCTATTTAATCACACATCACACTTAAGGGTTAGAGAAGAAGTTTTAACTTTTTGATTCAAAGTCTGGTATGCAGACAACCCTAATTTTTTTTGTTCTTTTATCTTTTAAATAATGTTCTCTGCATGTCTGATGCACTAGCTCTCTCCAATGCTCTGAATAACTTGATCTCATCCAAATGCTCTTGATAACATGGTTGTAGAACATTTGGCCATTTTAAGTTTTTTTTTTTTTATTACGGTACCCATTAAAAATGACTTATATCGCTCTGTGCTCTTTTTTTTTTCTCTTCTTAAATAAAGCTTGTCCTAGATCATGAAACGCAGCAATAATAATAATAATAATAATAATAATAATAATAATAATAATAATAATAATAATAATAATAATAATAATAATAATAATGATAAAAATGATAATAACAATAATGTTAATGATAATAAAATTAATAAGGATGGTAATGATGACTACGAAAATTTAAAAAAAAAATCCGTTTACCTTCCATGGAATCCATAATCTTCTTGCAAAAGCTTCCACAATAAATTATATAAATTCAAATGGCTGATAACTATTGCCCTGTTCTAATCTTGTAGACACGCTCTAGAGTAAACACTGGTTCTTTATCCGACGATGGATTTCAATAAAATTGACTCACGACCATTTTTATGCCCCTTATATACTGTCTCCATCAGCTTGAAATACCAAGAATTGTCGCTGTGCAACTTGATGTGCGATACGATTGGTTGATTTTTTTGTTAATCACTTATCAAGATATCAATTTGTGTAGTAGAATACCCTCAATGACCCCCTCCCCCCCTTCCCCCCTTATACACATGCACACCCACACCACTACCATCCCTTCCTTTCCTTTTAATATTTGTTACGGCAATTTCTGAAGGAGGGTTAGTCTTTCACAACGCTCCCTTACCTTTCATTCGCTCCTCCCAATCGCCTATTGTCACTCCTCAGACCTTGTGTAAACAAGAAGTCTCGGCCCTGATTGTCCACGCCCCCTGACCACCTGGTCACTCCCGTACGAGTAGCCGCAGGGGACCTTATGACATCGACACCTACAGTGTCCGTCACCAAGATGGCTGGGAACACAAAAGCCATTGTAGGATTATAGAGTCGGCGTGTCTCTGCCACCTGATTTTGACTGCGAGAGATTTTAACAACAAATTAAGTCTATTCTGTGCCGCTTTCGCCATCTTCTTCATTGTTTAAAAAAATAAATGTGCTTAGGCGACGTAACCCAAACGAGTAAATCAACTTACCGCCCAGAGCACAAAAGATTCTTGACGCCTCGCCATCTGCTGGTCAAGGTGTAGCCATTGATAAAAAAAATCTTAGTACCCAGATCAGATCATTAAAGGATCATTGTTCGACTTTACCTGGTCTGAGGATCTCACTCCTGCATGGTTTTAATAAGGAATGCAATGAAAGAATGAAAAGACTTGCAAACGTGTTCTTGATGAAGGTTATTAATTTATGTACAGTTTCAAACGGAGCGCACTTTGAATTTTGGTATGTTGAAAAAACACCTGTTTTTAAATTAACTTGGCCTGTTTTTTTGTCTATGTGCTTGATCAAGCATTATATTCTTTTCCATAATTTTGAAATGATTTTCTCAGTCCACAGGGATAATGAATGATCTTTATCTTTTTTTGTTTGCTTCGATAGATAATGTCGTGAGTACAAGAGGGGGGGCCCACAGGCCATTATAAGCATAGTAATCTCTGATATATAAACTTCTTGGGTATTTACAAGGTTTTATATCAATCCATAGAACAATTATTCACTTTCTTTTAATTAACCAACAAGCAATAGCCATCATGAGTCGCTTTTTATTTGGAAATTATTTTTGTTTAATTTGTTGGTCTATTTTAATATTTGATTTTCACAGCTTATAAAACTGAATTAGTTTGGCCCTGCGCAAAACACTCTGTTTTTATATATCTAGATAATTAATTTTGATCAAATTAATATCACTAATTTTTACTGCGCTGATAATTTTAGGAATAAGAAGCACTATTAAAACTATCTTTGTATATTTAAATTGTAATTTTGATAACATGAATATTATTGTTAAACTTTTTATGCATATAAAATTGAGTATTTTTTAACATATTAATGCATGTTTTATTACTTGTTTTTCAGGGCTATTTTGTCCCCAAAACGACATTTGCAGTAGATCTAGGTACATCACTGAGGCCAGACGACCTCCCCATGGTAGAAATACTTCAACTGTTCACATAATATAATATTATCGTGTTGTTCGATGCCTCTGCTTCCCCCTTCCCCCCCCCCCCCCCTTTTCTTCATTACACCATAATCATAGTATCCGGCAACTCATCTTTTCTGAAAAAAGAAACTTCGAGCAAATTTGATTATCTTTTGTTTTTAGCTTCGGAAGTTAACTTCAAAATGAAATGTTGGTCAACTGTCCATGTCCACGGCTAACAAGTTTTTTAATTTTATTTTCATTCCTCCGAGGAACCACACCTGTGCAGCTTTTAACAATAATCAAGGTAACGCTCCATGGCCATTGTTCCCGTGAACGCAATATTGTGGAGTATTGAAAGCTACAATTTACTGGCAATGAGGGTTTTACAAGTAAAATTACATGTATTTTCTATCTACGAGTTTTTGTTTGTTTTTTTTTTTTTTGTTTTTTTTCTAAACCGCTGCCTAGACCACGTGCTGAGTCAAATTATTGGGTTTATCATGTTTTGTCCCGATGCGAAGGAGAAAAGAAAAGAAAAGCAATCAATCTACCTAAGACAGCGCTCTTGTACCCTTTTAGAGCGCCGATATCTTTAAAAAATTTTTCAAAAGTTTTCGACTTCAATATTTGCCTGGGGTCTTTTTATATTGTTTTTTTTTTTTTTTGTTTTTTTTTTTTTTGCTGTCTCTTTTGTGTTTCAGTTCAAGGACACGCAATTCACCAACATCGTAACATACAATCTTTCGACCCCAACCGTAGCAACAAAATTTTAAACAAATTGAGTTCAAGAACAATTTTACAGAAAATGAGAGAAAGAAATAAATTTTGCAGGCTAAAGTTTTTTAGTTAAGTTTTCTCAATAACTTTTTAAGGAATTTCCAAGCTAGCCTATCTAGATGCGATCTAGATCCATCACCACAAAATTTCAGCCGCGGTTCGAACCCTGCCCGACCTATTGTAAGTTCCATGCTCTACGAGCTCAGCTTCCTGGAGCCCCATCAAAGTGTTCTGCTTGGACAAAGCCGTGTTGAAATACCACGCGCTGTCAAGACAAATGAAAAACTTTTGGACCCGTAAGATGATTTACAGTCGAACCTGAGACCTCCTTAAGACTACTAGCTGATGAACTGAAACATCAACATTCTAAAGCCATCGGTCTAGTTCCTTCTTTGAGAAATTTAACGTCCCCTAAGTTCCTCGAGGAATCTTTATGATACAGAGATAGAGCGATCAGCCTCTCATTAGAGAGGACTGCACCACTCATCACTCAGACTACTGACATGACATTGGTAGAATTACGGCCTAAGCAGAAAAGGAGCATAAAGTACGCAAGAGAGCCCACGAGAGAGATAGAGAAACAAAGAGAAAAGAAGAGACAGAGAGAGAGAGAGAGAGAGAGAGAGAGGAGGAGGGGGGAAGGTGAAAGAGATGTGAAGAATGAGGAGAGAAAGATATTGACAGACAGAAAAACAAACAAAACAAATACATGTAGAGGGAAAGAGAGAGAGAGAGAGAGAGAGAGAGAGAGAGAGAGAGAGAGAGAGAGAGAGAGAGAGAGAGAGAGAGAGAGAGAGAGAGAGAGAGAGAGAGAAAGTCCATATACATATCAAGAGAGTGAGTGTCTTTTAGGGGATAGAGAGAGACTCACTGTTAAATATTAACATTAAACAAGCAAGAGAGAGAGAGAGTAGAGATAAATAGAATGTGTGCATGTGGGAGAAAGAAAGACAGAGATATAGAGCACCTGTATCCACGATACATGTACATATTAATAATCCATATATACATGTTTATCATTTATGTATTACGTTACTGTTTAGTGTTATCACGATAATTCTAGTTAACTACCCTTAGGCACTAAGATTCTACAGCATACATGTATGTTCTGTTGAAAAACCAAGTTCTGTTACTTCTGTCCCTACAGCCTATACATGTATCGTTATCACCATTCATCATAAAATTTCTATGATCTGTGTTAGTCGTTTAAAGGCACTGTTGAAACAGCGCCAAAGCACGACGAAAAGCTAAAAAGAAAGAGAGAGAGAGAGAGAGAGGGAGAGAGAGACAGACAAACAGAGAGTAATAGAGAGAGTAGAAAATAAGGGTTTGGCTGTAAGTAATATGACATTATGAGGTACTGCAAACGAAATAATGACTTATAGAATTGAGATTTAAAAAAAGATAGATAGAGGGAGAAAGGGTGAAAGAATGAAACACTAAATGAGAGAGCAATAAATAAGCGAACACATAGGCTACACATAATTTTATCACGTCTGTAAGTTATTATTTCTTTCAATTTATGTGAGAATTTGGATATTTATAAGATCTTACAATTGCCATCCCCTTCTACATTACCATCTATTTATTGGAGACCTTTTGCATCTCGCATTCGCACGTATCATTCTTCTACCCGAGCTTCCCCATTCGAATGAGGTGAAAAACAAAAAACACATTTTTTTTTCTCAATTTCGGAATTTTTCTTTCTCTATAGATACAAACCAGCTCTATTGTTGCATAAACCAAACTCGGGGAATGCATCAGCAGTGAGATATTTTGTTAAGCATCCACTGCTGAAGAATATCTTTCTTCCACTGAGATTGGTGAAACTGATTTATTTCCGTCAGTTTTTGCTCCTTGGGTATATAAACTTCGCATCAGCAGACATCACACTGCTCATGATCTTGAGGTTGCGGAGAATTTTGTGTAACCGCTTTAGAACGTTTGGACATCTTTTATACAGTAGATAGGGCATGCCATTGGGGCCTGGAGCTGACTTGGCTCTTGCTTTTTGCACTACTGCATAGATTTCTTTCAAGCTTGGTGGTTTGCTATTGAATTTTTCACCAGGAGAAGCTGGCCACACCAGACCAGCAGGTTCACTTAGAGGTATTTCTCTATTTGGGTCAGAATATGTTTTCCTCAGGTGGGCCTCCAGCTGTTCTTTTCTATGAAAGAACCTGATCTTGGTTGCTGGAAGAGTTGTCTTGCAAACTGAAATGGGTCTTTGAAAGCGTTCCTGGTTCTTTTTCTTTTGACTTCGGCTCTACCTTGCGGATTCTGCTCTGCTCAGGTGCTGAGTGTCTCGTCTTCAAACCTCGCCAAAGTTGCTGCAGCCCATTTTTCTCTTCTTCATTCGCTGATTTCATTTGTTTTCTTAAGTTTTCTTCTGCTTTCGCAGGGTTTCCATTCACGTTGCCTTCTACTTTTCTTAGGTTCTCTTTTGGCTTGATGTTAAGCTGAAGGTGTTAATACATGTCTGGTAGATAATGTCACCGAAAGTGGTAAGTTTGTGCTCCAGCTTGTCCAGTTGTAGGATTATTTTGCTATCCAGAGCTTCCCATTGTTCTTTTGCACTTGCTGGTGGGAAATTGATCTTCTGGCGTTTAGCTTTGATGAGCTGTCGGAATTCTTTGTCAGACTCCTCAGCGTGGATTTCCTCAACACTGTGGTTTTGAACCTGGCTTTGGTTTTCCGACGTCTTACCTGCCTGAGAATTGCGCTGCTGTTGATTCGTCGAAGCATTCAAGCAGCCCATTTTAGTCCTGTGGATCTTCATCCCTCTTTCGGTGGTAAGTCTTCTGCCACATATACATTGGTAGTCCATTTCCAAATTGACCCGTTGTTCTAATCTCGTAGTCCTTTGGGCGTTCTCAGTCGTGATCGATTTGTCACCTACTGATCCATCATTCTCTCCCCATTTCGGTGGATCGTGGGAGCATCTTTCTTTATTATGTCTTGTAGCGATTAATTTTGTTTTTAGAGACCAAGGGGTTGCCCACGAGGCCTCGATTCTAGTCTTTCCTAGTGTCACCTGTCTTTCCAGGAGTCCTCCGGTCTCTCCCGAACGTCCTCCGGCTTATTCCCGGAAGTCAATGGACATGCCATGTGTAGTAGGTAGAAACTCATTGGGGAGCTAGATAACAGGGAGTCTTCAGAGAAGAAACCCCCCTTGTAGCAAGTGTTTCGGCCCTGAACCTCTGACACTCTAAGGGGGCCGGGCCACACCCAGGTCATGACTCCCAGGTGTCTCCCTGTTATCTTTTTTTTTAGCGTTGATAAGCTAAGCCCTAAGCCATCACCATCCTTAGCCATTGCAATGAACCTTGAAGCATTCTGCGCACTGCCCCTCCCCTAAACAATCGTTTTGTCCCGTCTGAGCCCAGCTCTCCCAATGTTTTGTAAAACTTGTGAAAGTCATTTTCTTCTACACACAATCTGATGAAGCCACATTTAAGGCAAAACGTTTATATGTTAAATCTATAGTTATGTTGTTTCTTTTTTTAGTCCCGTAGTTATCGAGTTGTGTGCCTAACTCTTTTTAGACCCTGAGAGAGAGAGAGAGAGAGAGAGAGAGAGAGAGAGAGAGAGAGAGAGAGAGAGAGAGAGAGAGAGAGAGAGAGAGATACTCACAAGTAAAAATTGAAAGAAACATAATAAAGTGAATAAAATAGAGAAATAATAAGAAAAACCATGTTTTCCCATTATTTATTTCAGCCAATCGATTAGTGAATAATTCAATCACTTGTGAAGTATTCAGTCAACAAATAAATTTATCAATCAATCAACCAAGTAATTAATCAATAAATCATCAGATTCTCTGCAGTTTAGAATCTTAAATCCAAAGTAATCAGAAAAGGCTGGTTGTCGAATTGTGGAGTTTAATGATGGGCCATCCTTATAAGTGATCTTTGAGAACTTTTTTCTTTATAATTTAAGTGAGAAAAAGCCAAAAGGACGATTAAAAAAAATTGATTTGAAAGTATCATGCTAAGCTAAAAGTATAAGGAGAAAATATAAAACGTTTAATCACAGCGAATTATAAACTTATGTTTGTTTATTTATTCTTTAATGGGTGGGTCTTAATAAATTGAGTTTTAAGGACAACCGTAGAAAAGGAGAAAAGATTTGCAAATTTAATTTGCGAGGACGAATTAAAAAAGTCACGATAAATTTTCGCAATACAAGCCGCTATATCATTTTCCTCTCTATCCTCTCACACAAATACATAAAAAAAAACAAAAAACAATCTCTTCCTCCCTCCCTCCTTTCCTCCCTCCCTCTCTCTCTCTCTCTCTCATCTCTCTCTCTCTCTCTCTCCCTCTCTCTCTCTCTATCTATCTATCTCTCTCATCTCTCTCTCATCTCTCTCTCTCTATCTATCTATCTCTCTCATCTCTCTCTCTCATCTCTCTCTCTCTATCTATCTATCTCTCTCATCTCTCTCTCTCTTTCTCTCTATCTATCTCATCTATATCTCTCATCTCTCTCTCATCTCTCTCTCTCTATCTATCTATCTCTCTCTCTCTCTCTCTCTCTCTCTCTCTCTCTCTCTCTCTCTCTCTCTCTCTCTCTCTCTCTCTCTCTCTCTCTCTCTCTCTCTCCATACTTAAATGTTCTTCTTATCAATCTTGAATTTTTTTTTTCCCAGGTTCTTAATGTTATACTCCTAGCTATCTGTGTTCTAAATTCCATTCTTCATACACTGTAGTAATATTACAATAATATAAATAACACTTAAGACTTCATAGTTAATTTCCTCTCTCTTCTTTCTGTACGAAAGCATAGGAGAGATAGATACAACTTAAAAAATTAAAACAGAATAGGCTAAATAGTAAAAAACCTATAATCATCCTTGATTTTCAATCAGGTGATTCTAAAGAGCACAAAATCAAAGTATATAATTATTTTACATACAGAAAGTGAACTAGATCCTTTAACATTCTTCGAAGTTCTTTTCTGAGGGATGTGTCTCTGACGAGAAGGACAAAAAAGTTCAACATAGAATTGAAAGGTAGGCCGGAAACCATAACAAAAGCTATGTCTGGCTGTACTGTTATCACCGAGTTCAATAAAAGACACAATGTGGAAGGTAGAGTGCATGCTATAGATATTCCAAAAACAAGGAATAAGAATTTCACAATTTTCTTTGAAGACTTCCAGTTGTCCTGTGTTTGTGAAGCTTCTGACCCTGAAGTGCGCCATATCAGATTTTCAGGACGCGCTATGGCCGTACGGCTGTTAGAAATGGTAACTGTTTCTGCCGAGGCCTCCCTGCCTTGGCGGTTCAAATACTCCGAAAGTCTACAGTTTGTGCCGCCCCTGTCCCTGTTAAATCTGAGCGATACGGCTATGGATCTCTTCTGCTTTCTCGCCTGTTGAAAAATTTTAAAGTAAGCAAAACACGTGATAGCAAACGCAAGTAAATAGACCGAACCCATCGATATTGTAAACACGTGATGAGTGTTGGTTGCTTCACAGAACGGCGTCCATTGGTGGGATATGTAATAAAGTCCCGGAAGTGACATTGTCAATATCCCGAGCAACCATGTTCCTGCAACTGTGGTCACGATAACTCGCTCGGTCACGTGCCGAATGTATACAAACGGATGCAGTATGTAGAGATAGCGATCTACAGCCAGGACAGCCATATGGACTACCGAAATGAGCATCAGAGTTTGTGCGGCGATGACCGCAATAGAGAAGATATCAGAGGGAGAGTAAGTGTTGCCGTCCTCTGGATAAGCCCGTAGATAGATTATGGATAAAACTAATGAAGCTAGCCCGACCAAACCGTCCGCCACCGCTAGGGAGGCCAGAAACACATAACTGCTAGAAGATAGCGTTGTGGCGGAGCCTCGCCAGATAACGGCAACAAGGAGAATATTCTCTACCACAATGCATACGTCTAAAGGAAAGCACAGGTAACATAACCAATTAGGCAGGTATTTGTCGCACATCACACTTGTTGGATCATCAGCTGCTGCTGTATATGTCTGATTGCTACCATTGATGTTTTCCATACCAAAACCATTGCTAAAACTTGTGCGACGCATATCTCTTGAATCGAAAGAATGTGTGCCATCAAAGTATTTCAGGTCTGTTTCAAGGCCGACACAGCGCAAAATGAGGACCTAAGGTTTTATCTCGCGTTTCACGTTCATCGTTTGAAAGAAAGTGATATTGAGAATGCGGCTGTGGTACGGCTCTTATAATCCTAAGTTAAAAAAAAAATACAACAAAAACTTAAATATACCTCAATCACATATTCCTTGCGTTAAACACACAGCAAACCACATAGATAAATCACAAAATGTCCACTTTTCTAATGATCTAACGGACCGCTTATAACTGTTAGGTATTTGACAAAAAATCTTAAAAGATGCGTCTTGCTATTACCATTTAAAAGCTTTAATAAACTTTGTCCAATCAACTGTAACAATGCTTTATCGGCGACGACACACTTGAAGAACGGGGCTTTGATTCAGCTTACCGATCTGATCTTTTCCTTTCTCCCCTCCCCCCCCCCCCCCCCCCCCCCCCCCAAAAAAAAAAAAAAAAAAAAAAAAAATTGCACTGTGGCATAGAATAATTTACAACCAGAGATATCGTATCATAATTATGTATCTATATTTATGTCGCACTGAATCAAAATACTTTCTTGTTCCAGGAGATATCGTATCATAATTATGTATCTATATTTATGTCGCACTGAATCAAAATACTTTCTTGTTCCAGGAAGTGCACAAAATTATTCGGACATGTTGCCACATGCTAAAGTCAATATTACTGGCCTAGCATATGTCTTCATAGGAGGAGCTCCATAGGCCGTTTGAAAATAAGAAAGAATATTAATACACTTCGTTCAAGTGTAAAAATTCGGCGTTTTTTTTCCCGTGCACAGTTTCTAACAGCGCCACCTAGAGGTAGATAATTATGTACCGTACCTAGCAAAGAAAATTGTGGCATCTTAAATAGCAGCTTCAAGAGCTACTAACGCTTTTATACAAATTAAAAAAAAAAAATCCAAAATAGAATATATACTTTGCCCCTATCGGTAATATGATAAGTATCAATTTATTCTATAGTATACTGAATGAAAATAATAACACTTTAGCGGAAGGTCCTGTGCTTCTAGATTTTTCTCGAGAATCTTCAAGTCTAGATCTAGCTATGGTGGGAATAACCGCTCAATAGATTACGCGCTGCAAATGATCACGGCCCTCTCTAAAAACAATATTGATCCTAAATAGAAGTTTGCCTGGTCTCCATCTTTAAAGTCTTTGAAAAATGGGGAATTGTTTCTTTAATCTATTTCCATCAGATAGCTCGCCCATTGTACTAGAGAAGAAGAAGAATACCTCAATGCGATGGCTCTTAATTTTGTTTTGACTGTGGCGTTTGAAAACAGCAACTACAATAAAAAAAAAAAAAAAAAAAAAAAAAAAAAAAGTTTCCTACAGTATAATCAAGATTAGTGAACTTGCCAGTTTCAAATCTCTACAATATTTCGTTATTATTGTGTTACAAAGAATAAGCATGTCCGAAAAGAAAATTAAATTAATGCATTCCGTTAAAACCGCAATAAATCTTTTCAGTGTTAACAGGACGAAACAACTTTACGCAATGATTCTTTCATTTCACGTAATCCTTCTGTCATCCTATTAGGTAGATAGAATATCCTAGATTTCGGCGAACCAGGATCTGGCTTTTATCAAGGCATCACGCTAAGATTTTGGTTTTAAAAAAAATATTTGTAATCTCAAATGACGCCACTTTTCAGTTATAAATTGATAAGGCAGGGCACTCACTTCTTCCGCTTTTCTTTTGCATCTAAGACTTTAGTTTAAGGATGAACACTTTTAGAATTAGCGATAACAATATTGCTGAATATCGATCCTAATTTTCGGTCTCTAAACGCAAATAAAAAAAAAATGTAAAAGTCGATATGCAGACAGAGCTTGCATGGAAACTAAGGAAACAGCCTCAGACAGAAATGGACAGTTTCTAACGATTTCTGATCTGGTTCTCTGAGAAGTTTAACGACATCTAAGATTCCTGAAGAGTCTTAGATAATGGAGATCGATTCGTGATAAAGACAGCTCTTTTTTAAAATATTTGATATTTTTTTTCAGATTTCAGTAAGATGTGAATGCTTGTAAAAAGGCGGATAGATGAAATCATAGACTAGTATGAATAAATATTTTCAATTACATTAACTTACAAACGTTTTTTTTTCTGGTTTAATATATATATATATATATATATATATATATTATAGCGAGAGAGACCGAGAGAGAAAGAGAGAGAGAGAGAGAGAGAGAGAGAGAGAGAGAGAGAGAGAGAGAGAGAGAGAGAGAGAGGGAGGGAGAGATTTTTTTCTCCTTTTTAAATTTGTGTATGGTCATCTTTTAAAAAAAAAATTAGTTTCAACCAACACTAATGGAGACTGCAATTTTTTTAATATGGATAAAATACCCTCCATATATTCAAAAAGGGTGAAAGGGAGAGAAAAAAGAAAGAGAGAGACGAGAGAGGAAAGAGAAATACGAGTGAAAAAATAGAGACGGGAGAGAGAAAGATAGCGTTGGACAGATAAGATGTGTGTGTGTGTGTGTGTGTGTTTAGGTAGGGGGATTGGAAAGAAGTTGAATGTCTTGAAATCGAGACACACAGAACAAAAAAAAAACAAAACCGATCTTATGACTGCTCACAATAACCTTCAGAAGCCTCTTTGATGTTGTTTCATTTTTGTTTGCCTCCCCCCCCCCCCTTCTTTTTATGTTTGTTTGTTTTTATTTTTTAAACCAAAAAATGACAAAGTAACAACAAAACGTTTATCTTTTGTCACGTTCTTTTTTCCGGTTTGAAATTTTATGATCCTCACTCAATCACACGTGTAAGAAAGAGAGAGAGAGAGAGAGAGAGAGAGAGAGAGAGAGAGAGAGAGAGAGAGAGAGAGAGAGAGAGAGAGAGAGGTGGTAAAAAAGATAGATAGATAAGATATTTTAGAAAGAAAGAGGGAGGGGAGAGAGACAGAGAGAGAGGAACAGACAAACAGAAGGGAGGGAGAGAGAGAGAAAATAAGAGACGTATAAATCTGATGAAAGGGGAGAACAGATGCTGGACTGAGTCTTTTCCAGGAATTCTTGCTTTTAATTTATATTAAGAATATATTGCAAGTTCATGTGACATATTTGTAGTCAAGGAGAAAATGATGGAGAGGCAGAGAGAAAGAAAGAGAGTGAGAGAGGGAGCGAGAGAAAGAGAGAGAAAGAGAGAGAGAGAGAGAGAGAGAGAGAGAGTTAGTTTTATGGGGTTTTTTTAAGTAAAAGAAACCCAATATTACAAGTTAATTGTGCAAACATCAGACCTGGATAAAAAACGAACAGTCCTTAGTGTCCCTATTAGAGATTCCATTTCATTCCACTTCAATTCAAGATTGTTACGACCCAGCCATGTATTACAAGAATGTGATCAAAAGGTGAAATGCACCAAATAATTGTAATTAACACAAAATATCAATTGCATAATATTCATAGTTTAAAGATATACAAGTAAATAAAGGTGACTGAAGCTCAAAGGATAATGTAACACAAAATAACGAAACCCACCATTACGCATTGATTCTTGCAATAAATTTGCAACGACTTTTTAACTCAAAATATTTTTTTTTAGAATTGAACAAGTTATATGTCCTAAAATGTTTTGATGGCGGTAAAAAGTATTTTCTTTTCAACAGTCTCTTTCACTCAATTACTTTGACAGACAAATAAGCAACGGAATTCACTGCCCAGCTTCGAATTTTCACAGAAAGGACAGATAGGAATGGATAGTTAGGAAAAGGTTGAGAGAGGTTGCATCCCTTGCAGAGTGATAATCTTTAATTCCTTTTTAGACTCGGCAGAATCAAGAGGTTTATAATCAGTTAGGATGTTTTGTAGAAAAAAATGATCCAGCTAACATCATTAAGTTATCTTGTTGTTTGATGACTTTGTCGAGTGATCTTCACTTTCTCAGGTAGCCAGCAAGACAACTTTTTGTGTTGGTCAAGAACTTCCTCCAACCATTCAGGTCCTAGCAGGCAGTCGACAGACTCGCTATCGCTATTCAAGTCTTGCGTATTTCACCCAGAACCTCTAGGGTCTCCTTTCTTATCACATACACAATAATAGATATTTCGGGCACACCCCCAGCTCCTCTTCTTCATCCACCCTAAAAACTCGTTTTCTAACTCGAACGAAACTTGAAATGCCGGTCTCTCTGCACCTGAAGAAGAAAAGTGAAAGAACATTGCAATGGGAAAAGATGCTGGAGAATCTAATAGCAGTCGACAAACTCGCAATTACTTTTTCAAGTCTCGCAGGTAAATGTATTATCGAGAGCCTCTTGGGTCTACTTTCTCTTCACACAGATAATACTATATATTCCAGGCAAACTAACCAGCTCCTCTTTTACATCATCCCTAAGAGGTGTTTTTTTTTAAACTGGAACTAACATTAAAATGCCGACCTCTCTACACCTGAAGAAGAAAAGTGAAAGAACATTACATTGGGAAAAGATGCTGGAGAACCTTATATCTTATCTTTTAGTCTTAAGTTCTGTAGCAAGATAAGATTATAAAAGAATTGCTACCGGTACCTGGAATTTTTAATTTTTAATTAGATTGCAGAGTTAAAAAGTTAATAATGAACCATTTGAACTTTTTTCAGGCCAAGTTGAAACCTTGATATTTATTGAAAAACGTCACCAGTACATTATTTCGACCTAAAGAAATAAGGGACAGTTGTAATGAATAACTGAGTAAATATGACAAATTGTACCATCTGAAATTATTGAAAAAAAAAAAATGGGGAAAGTGAAAAAGATAGATTGGGCTTCGCTTTTTTTTTTCTTAAACTCGTTATTTTTAGTATATTTCAACAGAAAAAATTGTTTTAGACACCTGTTCCAATTTGGAAATATAATAAATTGGGCAATCTGAAATGTGTTATATACTTTTTCCACCTGTTATTTATTTCGATGTAGGACTTAAAGCGGTACTTTCTGTATTGTTTGTAAGTCTACAATATAGAGCGCGCACTTTGTTACTGCTTTACTCCCGACCTAGAGCATTTGACATGTCATAATTAATTGTATCAGCGCTTGCGCAAATCTGACGGTTGACCGACGAAAGTAACACAGGTTTAGACTAGACTAAATCCAAGTAGGCCTAAATTTTATCAAGTCAAAGATTCTTTATATTTTAAGATCATCATTTCAATGATAGAATGAATTAATGGGCTTCTAAAACCTTCGACATTCACATCTAATGATCCATCAAATAAATCAAACTAAAGCTTTTTTGCTATGATTGCATTGAGAAAAAAAGATCTTGTTTTCCAGATTAAGATAAAGAAATATACAACAAAACGGAAGAATACATAACTATTTACTCCTCTTTCATCACTGACGAAACTCTAGACTTCTTTGGCCTCTTATTCAAACTAATATCCAACCCAGCGCTTGGCGTCGCATACATTACCTTTAACTTCATCAACACGATGGTCCTCTTCAAAATGGGGCTCGGGGACGGAGTCACGCAAAACTTTTTTATCTTGTCCATATCAGATGGCGTGTTCGCGAGCGTCGCTTTAATCAATAGCGTGGCCTACATCCTGCAGAAGACGGTCATCTGCGAGGCTGCAGGCATAGAGCTGGAGATCCAGAGAGTTTACTGGGGCAGCTTTTTCGCCGTGACCTTTCCACCTTTCCACAGTACGTATCCTTGATCACCACAGTGGTCATAGCTGTGGTGCGCTGTTGTTGTGTGGCGATGCCATTACGGGTAAAATTTGTGCTGACTGCGCAACACCAGCTGGCCGCCATCTTGATTCTATCGAGCGCCGCCATATTTGTTTTGGTGTACGTCTTTTCGCCGATGAAGACAATCTACTTGAGGAATCCCCAGACGAACAAGCGATTTGCAGTACTTGTTGGATACCACTGGGGTATCTACACTCTCTTCGCTAGCGTTACCTTTTACACAATTTTCATTACAGATATCGTGTGTGTTGTTATTCTCTCGATCAACCTCAGCAGATCTTCTAGATTTCGAGAAACGTCAGCGTCGGGCAGTTCAAACTATGACTCAGACGGGCGAAGAGACACAAGAGTTGTGAAAACAGTGGTGCTCGTAGCCGCGGTGTTTGTTTGTTGCTTGACCCCGCATTTACTCTTTTCTCTTATAAAAGTATTCATTGTAGAATTCTCACCCAAAGGCAGGTACAGAAATGAAAAGCAATTGTTCCTGATGGTTAGTGAAACGTTTCTCTTGCTCAATACAATTGTAAATATTCTTATTCATTTAATTTTCAACACACGACATCTTAAAACAGTCAAGACTTTTTTTTTTCGCAAAGAACAAATGACCTCTAAGATTTAACCCCAACTGCATATCACTTCATAGTCGCTTCTTGTTTTTTTTATTTTTTTTTTCCAGTGTTGCTGTATTCCATTTGCGAAGTTAGCCGCAAATTAAGATATTGCGGGTTTGCTTTTTTTATTATTATTATTATTATTATTATTATTATTATTATTATTATTATTATTATTATTATTATTATTATTAAATTGAAAAAGTCTGCATTAGTTTGCGAATCATCCGTGAATCGGGGCTTTAAAAAAAAATATTGTTTTTATAAATTCATTTGATACGTAATTTAACAAGGATCAAGAATTACAAAAAAAAAAAAAAAAAGTGAACAAGGATGAATCAAAACAAATAATATTTATTTTGAGACATAATATTTTAAATAAATCAAAGATCTGAACACAAAGCAGGAATATTAACAAATATAGTGTAGAAATACCGCAGACCGCAATAATGATTATTAAAATCTGAATATAATATGCATATGAAAATAGAAGGATAAATGAGTAAAATTAACACTACTGTCTTGACAATCAACGGCTAAAAGAAAAAAAAAAAACATCCAAAATTAATTAATCTGCATCATCTTGTACAAAAATTTATATTATTAACGTGAATCACGTAAAAAATGTAATTGTAAAAAGATTACACGTATAAAAATATTGAAAGATACCGATAAAATACCTGCAAATCGAGTGTACAGGCAAGTTTCAATTAAAATCAAGATCCTTAACTAAAATATTCACAATAAGAATCTTACTTAAAATTCAAGTTTTCTGAAGTACCTTGTAAAGAATTTTTGTTCGTATCATTTTTGCTCTTATCAATGCAGTCATATGTATAAGCCCCTAGGCTAAAGGAAACATGAAATTGTATGCCATATTATGTTTCCGAGGAAATCTCGCAATTCTATTTTCCTCGAAATTTCAAATCGTATCCCTTTTCTTATGTTTTCATTATCTGAGGTTTTCTCATCACTCCTTAAATCATCTGTAAAGCAGGCGTCACACTTCACTGATGTCTAAAAATTTATTTTGCAGCTCAGATTGCCATCAGCCTAATCAACATGACAAAAGCCTGTTTACAGCTTTCCAGAAAATTCTTTCCTGCTTATTGCGTTGTGTTATTCTTGGCTAGAACGCTACTTAAGCACCCACACACCTACAAGTCCTTGGTAATAATAATAATAATAATAATAATAATAATAATAATAATAATAATAATAATAATAATAATAATAATAATAATAATAATAATAATAATAATAACAGTTACCGGCAGACAAAGAAGAAGAAGAAGAAGAAGAAGAAGAAGAAGAAGAAGAAGAAGAAGAAGAAGAAGAAGAAGAAGAAGAAGAAGAAGAAGAAGAAGAAGAAGAAGAAGAAGTATGTATGTATGTATGTGTGTGCATCTATCTCATTGTTAATATGTTAATATAATAAATTAAAGATTACAGTTTAGTTTCGGAGAGCGAGTGCCGACTTTAAGTAGATGTACCCGGTATATATTGATAATTCGTTGTTTGATTTCTTCTTTCAAATCATTTGAGAAGCTGTGCTCTCAGTGTTTTTCTACTGCTGAAATCACCTACTGATTTTTCTATGTCCTGCTCCTTTAACAAGCCTAGATCTAGATCTAGTCCTACCCGGTATTTTTGTATGAGCGCGATGCAGTGTTTCTCTAGAGGGTGCTGTTTTTGAACTATTTTGAGTGTGAACATATTTTTTTTTCTGCGTACTGGAAAGAAGTTGTCAATTGCAGTTTGAATTTCCGCCTGGGTTTTGTGTGTAATGTAAGGAGCGACTGAGCCTATTTTCAGCGTGAAGGGTTTATGTGATCGAAAATCGAGAAAGAATTCTGACATGTCTTATATTTGGTGTGTATTTATAATGTCATTGTTAGATCAAGTTATTATCATGAGCTCCGTGATTTTTTTTTCTTCCCCTTTGCTTAGATAAATAGTTGAATCAGCATGTATGACTTTCATTTGGAGTAGTAGGCTATCAAAATTTTAAACTAAAATTTTCTCATGACGTTGAAAAAATCAAATCATATGAAAGGAAAATTTACTTAGATTCAAATGGTACGTTTTTTTTTTAATATCGCACTGGCGGTTTTTTTTTTGTTTTGTTTTTGTTTTTGTTTTTTTTAACAAATAAAAGTGACATAAACATATTATGGTTGAAAGCTCTAAATCAGAGGAAGGGGTCTTCACTTTTAAATAGAACTCATAAAAAGAATGGTAGAAACACCCATTTTTCTCCGCCTTTTAGATTTAATTCTGAAGATAAAAATGAGTACTAGAACGTTTGCTCTACTTCGAAAGGTTTAGAAACAGAGTGGTATAAAGCAAGTTGAATTTTAGTTTTGTTACCAATTATTAATTTTCCCCCCTAGCATGGGTTAGCATGCTCACAGTACAGCGAAATCGCATTACAGCTGCCTATCAAGGCAGTGATTTCTGGCCGTGGTGGAATCGGACGTAGCTAGGTTTAAGTCTCCTAAGTTTGATTTTTGGACTGAGCCGTACGAGCTCGCCGATAAGGACTAAAAATTAATGCAGAAATTTGAGCGAAATTCTACGCCTTGCCAAGCGAGCTTTTGTATTTGACTAATATTGATGTTTTTTTTTTGTTTACTTTTTTTGTTAAAAGACAATTCTTATAATATCTTGCTCTTGCTAAATACTAATCATGGTTATCGTGGTTGTAGGGTAAGCCGGGACAAGTTGTAACACTTTTTTCTAAAAGACCATAAGCGCGGGTGTATATGAGATATAAGTTTACAACTATGTTAAATACAGAAAGCCTAGTGACATGCACGTTTAAAATACGTTTCAGACAATTTGGAACATTATTTTACGAACCACGCCACATGTCTTCTCTTCTGCCCTCTGTTACAACTTACCCCATGACTGGGGCATGTTGTAACAGACCCTGGGGCACATTGAAACAGTATAGTAACAGTTAAACGTAACATTAAAATAAGCCAAAATGTCATTTTTGTGTGAAAGGAAGGAATATTTTATTTATACTGATTGAAAGGTTAGAAAGGATATTTTTTTAATCAGATAGACAGTTCTGACATATGTAAAGAAGAGTCCTGGATCCGATGTCTGTGCAGTCTTCATGTGCCCAAAAGTTACAGCCAGAGCACTGGACCCATTTTTCTCCACTACGACTGTCATGAAAATGCTCGGTGCAGACCAAACAGATGTTCTCTTCTTCGTCGTCAGAGTCAGACGAGGAAACTGGTGACGCTTGTCGTTTCCTAGGCTGTGCTTTTCCTACACGCTTATGACTCTTTGGCTGCCCGGTATTAGTTGACCTCGCCGTTCTCGATGTTCTGGGCTTCTTGGCCTTGTTCAATTCAAGCTGTCTTTTGACAGGACTGTCAGTTAGGATGGCACTTTTCCTCCTGCGTCTGTCGTTACCATTGCCATTATTAGCTGCCCTAACTGCTTGAGGAAAGGGCATAACCAGCTCTGGGGAGAAAGCGCCCTGGCTGGTCGGACATCTTGACGGGGTGGCAGGAGTTGATGCTGATGGGCCAGCAGGCAGACCACTTGGTCCTGGGGCACTAGGCAGGCCACTTGGACCTGGGACAGTTGACAGACCACTTGGAACTGGGGCAGCAGGTGGGCCACTCGGACCTTTGTCAGCAGGTGGGCCACTCGGTCCTGGGGCAGCAGGTGGTGGGCCACTCGGACCTGGGGCAGAAGGTGGTGGGCCACTCGGTCCTGGGGCAGCATGTGGGCCACTTGGTCCTGGGGCAGAAGGTGGTAGGCCACTCGGTCCTGGGGCAGCAGGTGGGCCACTCGGATCTGATGAAGAGCCTGATGGTATCAGCGGACGCTCGGTTACCAAAGAGGCTGCGAAGTCCCTGTCTGTAAAAACGTGCCGATTCATGGGCCATATTCCAGTACACCGAAAAGACTCAATCAAGTTGTCCTGTGTCGTAGCTCGGGGAAGCTCACTGCCAGCAATGCCAGGGATATCGTAGATGCTCAGGGATTTCCCTGGGTTCTCCCTGGTCCAAGCGTGGCATCGACTGGTGACATAGGTCTTTAGCGGGCCGTAAACCACCCTGTCTAGGGGCTGCAGCTTATGTGAGCAATGTGGTGGAAGTGACAGGAGGGTGATGTTATGTTCACGGCACAGGTCGATGGCTGGTATGGACAAGTGGGACACGTGGTTGTCCAAAATTAGAAGTATTGGAGAATCTTGTGAGGGTCTTGTGAATTTGATGAAATGTTCCACATAGCTCTGCCAATCCTCCTCTTTGATCCAACCGGATCCTTTTGCCCTTCCGATTGATCCAGGTGGACCTCCTCGGATAAAATGGTCCCTGTATGTCTTCCTCGGGAAAATGAACATAGGAGGCACAGAATTCCCTATGGCATTTATGGCACAGACTAGTGTCACCAGAGTCCCCCTTTCGACTGACACGACTCGACCTACTGACCTTGTTCCCGTTTTTGCCACCACTCTTGATGACTTCGGAACTGTTGACATACCTGTCTCATCGACATTGTATATTTGATGAGGCCCGAAGTTCTGCCTAGACAAAACGTTTTCCAAGTTGTCAAAGAAAAGGTCGACAGCTGGTTTGTTAAAGCCGATAGCTCGCCCTAAGCTGGTATTCTCAGCTTTTCGAAGTGAGAACTGGTAGCGCTCTCTAAAACCAGAAAACCAGTCTTCTCCAGCTTGCCGGTTCTCGCTCCATGAAGGGGGCATCCTGATAGCGAACTTTTCCCCACACTGATAAGCAAGCTGCCTTACTTCTACAGGTGTCAGGCCGTAGCGTAGTTCTGCAGACCAGGTCACGTACCGTGCAAGTTCCTGTTCCTGATGCTGGCTAAAAACTTGTGCATGTTTGCTGTAACCCATGCAAGGTGCCTCTCCCTGCTCCCGCTTCTTTAACCTCCGATGCAGACTCACATGACAAAGCCCATGGTCCTTTGCAGCTTGTCTAATGGTTTTGCCACTGTCTACCTCCTGCATTGCTGTATTGTACAATTCCTGTGGCACTTCAGCTCGCTCAGTTTTTCTTTGATAATTCCTCACCATTTTTGCGAATCTGTAAAAGATAAAAAGATAACATAAAATGAAAATATGCCAAGAACCTACAGTCACAAAAAGCTATCCCATAACAGTAACGACAAGGAAGCGTTTAGTTTACAAAATAGTGCTTTCATATTCTTAGTTTTAGTCATAATTTAGAAGCCATTCTGCAGTATTCTCTAATCAAAATAATGATCAATACACTTCCCCCCTTACAACCGTCAAAAAATGTGAATAAATTAAACTGGGGTAAGTTGTAACAGTGTTACAATGTGCCCCCGGCGTACTGTTACAACCTGCCCCACCCATGGTTCCTGTTGTTTTCATTGTAAAATGCCCTTCCCATTCAACCCTTCTGACTAGATGCCTATGAATGCCATTGATAAAAGCTTAAAGAATCATACAAAATTATAAACGGGTTAAGTTTAAGTCAATTTGTTAGTACATGAACAAATATTAGTCGAAACTATAAAATTACTCACCGGTGCTTGAAAATGAGTTCAGCAGACAACTTTTTTCCGAACGTACGCAATGGCCGCCAAAATACAGAGAGGGAAGCTTCGTTGCTAAAACCATTCGGTCAATAAGTTTTGGCGGTGTAGAACTAAATTTTCGCCCCAAGCCATGTCTGTTACAACTTACCCCGTGTTACAACCTGCCCCAGGTTACCCTATCTATTGGTTTGCATTCTTGCCAAAATTAATGTCAAGGCAGAGGTTGATAACCTTTTTTTTCTATTACTGGTGAACTTTTTCATTGGTTACTGTGCCAAATTTCACTGGCATAACATAAATGACAATGTTGTTTTCTTACATTTCGGTATTACATATCTTTTACTTCTCAGCTGCAGAGAAGCCATATCATAATAATACACAAGTGTATTAGTTTGATAAACACGATGCTGAAAAAAAAAAAGCTATCGCAATGTCTTAGGATCATCAACAATTATTACAAGTTTCGATGAACTTTATTACCGATGCCGATAGGATATTATTACAGCACACGGGGGCTCTAGGCTTTGTAATATAAGGAGACTTAGAAAAATGAATAAAATATGTGTTACAAAAAAAAGGAAATTTGATGGTAAAAGTTAAACTATAAATTATAATACCGAAGTCTCTTACATAATAGAGCATGCAACTATGTGGAGTTATTATGTTATGGTCAAAATACTTTCAGTTATCTCAGTCCACGATAAACATATAATTTTGTATCTTTTCTTCTTCAATTTAGTTCTCATGAACTTGATTAAGTCACAATTTGCTTCTTCCATTAACTGGCGAACATTACTTGAAGAGGAAAAAAAATCTCACGTATCTGATTTAATGTTTGGAATGTCTTGTATGTTTTCTCAAATTATGTTGCTTTGTCCTCTGTATTCTCAGTTATCATTTTTCATTATCCTAAGACAAAGCCCAGACAAGGATTAGATACACATGTATTTTCCGATTTTAGTTTTGGTAATAAACGATAAAGTTCTTAAAGCAAGTGCGAGATTTTTTTTTTCGATTATTATTTTACTTTATTTTATTTATTTATTTCCAATTTATTTTCAAGCGCTTTGTAGAGCACACTCAAGTAGGCCTATTTGTATATTTGTTGTTGTTGTTGTTGATGTTATTGTTGTTGTTGTTGTTGTTGTTGTTGTTGTTGTTGTTGTTGTTGTTGTAGGTCGAAACTTGCTAAGTTTTTTTTTTAATCTTTTTTTTTCGTATTTTATCCTTGTCAAAAGTAGCTGAATGCGACACATCTATTGCAATAATACAGAATCGTTTTTAGTTTTTCCTCTTTGATGTCGCTTAATGTTTTCCCCTTAATTTCACAATAACGCTAAATGTAAGTCCATTCTTAGGCGTTGCAACAAGACGTTCTGCTTCCGATTGTCTTTTAGACAGAGGTCACAACTTGGTCTTTGTGGGCCCACCACTCTGAAAATTGTGTTACGTTGTTATTCTATGATAAGGTTATTATGTATTCTTTTATGGCTTTTACAACTAAAATAAGATAGCAAATTGAATGGAGATCTTTGAAGCTAGAAACAAAACAGTTTCACTAAATGCAAATTAACGTATAGACCTATTTCTCGATTTAATCGAACAGTTATTTCCTCAACCCGAGAAAAGCGACAGTGGTTCATATACAACGTTTTTTGGAACGTTTTCACAGGGCGGCAGTTGTTTATCTACAACTCACACAATTACCCGCGGGAAACGCGACGGTTGTAGATAAGTAACACGGCGTATACATGTGTTTTATTTTTCAAAATTCTTAAGCGGTCTACAATTAGGCTGTATCTTTTGATTTTTTTGTTGTTGTGAATCTGCAAAGTTAGCTGGTAATTTTGCAGGTTTTTTTTTTTTTAATTCCTAGCTTCACGGATAAGAAAGTTATGAAGAAATAAACAATGATTGTGAATTTTTTGGCCACTGGTTTGCAGTTGCAGATTATCACCATGAGCCACTGCTGATTGGTTTAGTCATCTTTCAAAGTATGATAGGTACTTGGAACATTTATGTCTCCTAAGGCGATAACCACGAGAAAAGAGCCAGAGGCCTTATCTGATCAACTCATCGGCGTCAGTCTCACACTGAAGGTATTGCTCATAACACTGAGTTTGAGTCTAGCTACCGATATCTTTCCAACAAACTTGATCATGGAGTGTTTGGATATGTCAATCCCTGACACACTGAAAGAGAGAGAGAGAGAGAGAGAGAGAGAGAGAGAGAGAGAGAGAGAGAGAGAGAGAGAGAGAGAGAGAGAGAGAGAGAGAGAGAGAGAGAGACAGACAGACAGACAGACAGACAGAGACAGAGAGACAGAGAGACAAGGAAAGAGAGGAAAAAAAGAAAGAAAGAGAAAGAGCCAAACAGACAGACACACAGACTTACAGCATGTGAGAGGGAGGCTTTTTCCTACTCGTTTTCACTAAGTACCATAATTATTTTACAGAGATATACTGGCAATCTCACAGATATTTTTCTTGTGGACTTATAAAGCCCATCTTCTTTTATCTCATCTCAATTCTTTTGAAATATAGCAGTGTCTCTGACAACAAATTTACAATGAGGTTTTATTATTATGACCGTCTCCAATTGGCTAAGTTTACCAATTCGTTCAAAGATTGTCTTCTTCCCACGCATAAAGAAAGCTTGCATTCTGTTTTAGAATCAACTTCAAGGTAGTCGAAGATATTGCAATGTTGGGCTTTGGAAAAAATTAACGAACAAGTACACCTCCCTCTCTCCCACCTCAAACGAAAAACGAACAAAGCATGTCGATTTCGAATGATTTTTTTTTTATTTATAATCTACACAGAATTATTGCGATTAAAATTTACAAAAGTACATTGTAAGCAACTGGAGATAATTATGCAATGCAGTTAGAAATAAAGCAAAAAGGATACAAACTTTAGCTTAAAAAAAAATACATAATCATAAGATTTGATTAAAGTCAAATAAAAAAAAAATAGCTTTATGGAAAAATTAAACAGAGGTTTTGTTTCAATTAGTGCATACCGAAGTGATTATCTAAGAATCTTTTATGGATTTTGGAATGAAGAGTAATAAACAGAACTCGAATTTATGATTTGCTTTTTTTTTTTTTTCGCTCCAAGATCGAAAATCCTAACCCCGCCCCTTTCTAACAGAGCTTGATAACTTTGGTTTAAAGATACGGAAAAAAGTAAACTCCAAGCCTAATGATTATCTTCCTGGGCATTCTTCTTTTAGATTGCAAAAAATATCTCTCAACAAAACTTTATGACATCTTTTTAGAACGAGTTGCGAAACAGTAAAAAAATTGATAAATCTTTTTTATTGTAAAACTGTAGAACATGGATATAGGCAAAGCTCAAAAGAATTTTGAGAATTACTGTACAAAAAAAGTTTCTAACGCTTTTCTGTATATAAAAGAAGTGTCAAGACTTTTTGCGTCCTTTAACGAATGAAGTACTTCTTTGTTAATAACATCAGTCTAGTTAGAAAGACCATGCACAACCCACCGATAAATAGTAACAGTGACTCTAGAACACAGAATGTAAGCTTGGAAAGTGGCCTTTAGGAAAGGCACGAGATGTCAATGTTAGGGAAATTAGAAATGTTTTTCTTTCATGGTTAATTTTTTCTTTTTCGGTAAATGCGGAAAATGCTCAAGGCTACAAACACCGATCAGCTTGCAGAGAGAGAATCAAAAAGTCAGATAAGACTTTCTTTTTGCTGTGTTTGAACTTGTTAAAGTAAAGTGAGTTCTGAACTCCATCTGCGTGTCTTGTTCTTGGCATACGACATTGTGAGATAATTTGCCATTGCTTTCCTCGCCGCCTTTACATTCGCCGTGTTTAAGGAGACTTAGCTACCTTAGTGGACAAAGGTAGCTGAAAAACCTTTTGGCCCTGATTTGAACTCGGGACTGATGGATTGGTGGTCAAGCGCCCTTCCGACTTGACCACAGCTCACCTCTTGAAATTGTTAAAGAAGCTTAAATTTATCCATCTTCTACCATACAGATAATGATGCAAAAATATCATTGAAGATTATTATAAAGTACATTGAATTTTTAAAGCTAAAAACAAAGAAAGAAGAAGAACAAAACAGTATTATACACACGGAAAGCAAAGAGTAACTAAGTAAGCGAAAGAAAATTGTAAATAAAAAAAGATATGTGGAGTTGTCTTGTTTGTTAGATCTAGAGATCCGCGAAAAAGAAGCGGATGATGATCGAAGCGATGATGACAACTGATGCAGTCAGTCCACTCTTTTGGAGAGAGGTTTGGCCATTGCACAAATCTGATAGAAATTGTGGGAGAAAACAAGAGAATATCAAAACGCACATACAAACTTTAAGTCATTCCTTAATCATTTGTTCTATTTAAGAAAACAGTGAAGTAAACATCTAAGTCTTAATAAAGACAATTCGGTTTGTTTACGGAAAAATAAAATTTCGCAGCATTCATAAAAGAAAAAAAAAGTTTTATACATGATTTTTAATGTTAATCTAAATTTGTTAATTTTTTTTTTTTTACACGCATTGTTTGATATTGAAAAACATAGACTCGTATGTATATCCAACATCAATACAATGCTTCCTCATACAAAATGAAAGCTGGAAGAAATAAAAACAACAACAACAACAACAACAACAACAACAATAACAAAGAAATCAAAACAACTAAACACAATTTCTACAATGTATTAAGCATTTCTATTTTGTTTTACACAAACACAATAAAGTATATTCCGCAAAAATAATGTTATTTTTGTATAAAAGGTCGGCCACTTTCATAGATAATACAGGTTTTACTTCTTTTTCTTGTGAATATATAGATGCGTAGTCCACAAATAGCAATAGAAATGGTAAATCTAATAAATCGCACTGAGATCAATATAATGATTGATTTACGGTGGAAAAATGTCATGTATTTCTATCATTTTAAAATTGACTACTGCGGCAAATATTAAATAAACGGTTTTATAAGAAACAAAACAAAAAACAAAAAACAAAGATGATTTACAAAAAAAAAAATTAAAATGTTTTCTTTTTAATTTGTAATCTTCCATAATTGGATGTTTCAAAAGTATTATTTTAGGCTTAAATCTATCATGAACTCTGTAAAGTTTAGATGTAGGTCCAACATGAGGTCGAAACAAACCAAATAGAAAAAACGAACAGTTTTTGTAAACCTGACGCGTTCTCAAACTTTGGACATCCGAAGTCTGATGTTTTACAAAATTTAAAGCTTCATTATTCCGGCGATACTGAAAATTGCGTGCCACAATTGGAAGGAATATAACCTGTCAAATATGGTTATGTTATAATTATACAGATGTGGGTGCATCTATGTTTAAATGAACGATTGCTTCATTTATATATATATATATATATATATATATATATATATATATATATATATATATATAATTTTTTTATTGTTATTATTATTTATACTCTGCACTTCTTGAAAAGAAAATGTACTTAATATATGATTTGGGAAATCTTACCGCACTTCACTTGCACACTGTTTTCTGTTTCGGCGCACGCCTGAAAATTTAAAAGGATAAGGCTTCACAATCATGTTTAGAGTAAGTTTTTAGTTGATCAACATAAATTAATAAGTCATGATTAAGTCATTGACCTGTACAATGTAGTACAAAAGACAACATTTTCATTAAAAATACGGAATCTGCACTGCGGAACCAATGAAAAATTGAAATCAGTGGAAGATGACAAAATGTTACAATCGGGTGAAATTTTTTTAAAGACACTTTTAAAAATCTTTACTTAGCGCGTAACATTTGTGTATTCAGTTCAGTTTGCAAAATGTTTGTCAGACACAATTTGCTGTTTTGTTTGACGTTTCTTATGTCTATCATGCTTTATTTTTTTAGCTATTTACGCGTATATTAGTACAATGTAACCTTATTACAGGATGCGAAACAAAAATTTATGTAGCTTTGATTTTATGATTGACACTACAATCAAAATGAGGTGGCGTACGATAACTTGTGACTTAATCTTTTCATTAACAGCCAATGGTATCTAAAATATATCGATAACTCCATAATTTAATACAAATCAAAGTTCAGCAGCGATCTTTCTTTTTTTTTTTGAAAAAAAATGTGTGTGCGTGTGTGTGTGGGGGGGGGAAGAGGGGGCGAGAGGGGAAAAAAAGGGGGAGGGGGGGGGGCGGGAAGGGTGTTGTCTTCAAGTTTCGTAGACTTTTTCGAGATTGAAAAAAGGTAGGATTGGGATATTATTATTGTTGTTGTGTGTGTTTGTGTGTGTGTGTGGGGGGGGGAGGGGGGAGAAGGGAGGGGGTCGCGAATTGGGATAAGTTTCATCTTAGCCTATCTGATAGGGGAAAAGTTGACATGATGCCAAGTTCTGTTGACCACACTGGCTGACTGGTAATAGACATTAATACGCTTATCATCCTTAATAATAAGAGTAGAACGTGCGCTTTAAAAATCCTTAGCGACTTAAGACAGTCCTCCTCGCATCGGGCGATATGTGATGTGATATAAAAAAAAAAAAGAAAAAACCCCAAGAATAATGATTTATTGTTCTCTGGTCGTTCAGAACCCATTGGTGACATAGCCCTCTTTCTCTCCTATACATACTTACCACATTTGGTAGGTAATTTGTGATAGGGCAGACTCGTTTTATGCAGGTCAGATATTTCTCTATTGCTCTGCGGTTAGAAATTAATGAAACAAATAATAAAATTATTAAAATCATTTCAGCGCAATCATCAATCTAGGGAAAAAGTCACACGAAATATGTCAAAGCATTATTATGAAAGCAAAGTAAAACACATCGAAAAACAAATACAAACGTATAATCATTTATTCACAAATTTCCAAAGTTGCTTTAATGAGTAAATTTTCTTTTCTTTTCCATTATACTTATCAGACTCAATGAAAATTTCTATCACTTTTTGTAGTATCTATAAAAGTAATTTAAAATATTTTGGAGCCTTCTTTTGGCCAAGAGTGCCGATGGTATAATTGTGACAGAAAACGATATGAAACTGTTTAGTTCAATTCACTGGCTGCGTTCTCCATTATATTGAATGCTATAATAGTTTTAGAGAGAACCGATTTTCCATTACAATTCAATGTCATTGTTTTTCAGGGCATTGAAGATCGATTTCTCAATTTTTAACGTTTTGCAAATATGATTCAGTTATTTATATCTTCTTATTTACTTCACCATTCATCTTCAAGGTGTTTAAAATGAAGATGATAGGAGAAAAATGGGTCTGGAATGTTTGATTTTTCCCCTAATTAACACAGATAAGCGAAAAAGTTTCTATTGGTGATAATTATAATGATAGTAATAGCTACAATGATGTTTTAGTCTTTGTTAAAAAAAGCAAAAACAAAAACAGAAACAAAAAACCCAGAAAAAAGGCTTCTCTAACGAAGGTTATTCCTAAGTAGATACTGTCTATCGGTTTCTCTCTCTCTCTCTCTCTCTCTCTCTCTCTCTCTCTCTCTCTCTCTCTCTCTCTCTCTCTCTCTCTCTCTCTCTCTCTGTCTCTGTCTCTCTCTCTCTCTCTCTGTGTCTCTGTGTGTGTGTGTGTGTCTCTCTCTCTCTCTCTCTCTCTCTCTCTCTCTCTCTCTCTCTTTCTTTCTTTCCCTGTGAACCAGGTTTATTTAAACTTTAATGGGAGAAGTGATAATGATTTAGTGAAACAAATGTAAAAAATAGGTGAATGTGTGTAACAAGTGTTTGGAGCAAATCACAGTTAAGGAAGGAGCATCGAATCAAAAGTAATGTAAATATCAGAGATACGATCATGGTATAAGCAAATCGGAGGTAGGGAAGGAGCATCGAAACAAAGTGAATGTAAATGTCTCTATAAAGCTACAATCATGGTTGCAAATGATTTTACAAACCAAACGGATAAGAGCACAGATCTTCATCTTCCTTCTATACACAGATACCTAGATTAGATGAGTAGACTGTGAAAGTTATCTTAGGCGGGCTCTCTCTCTCTCTCTCTCTCTCTCTCTCTCTCTCTCTCTATCTCTCTCTCTATCTCTCTATCTCTCTCTCACTCTCTCTCTTTCTCTCATCCCCACCCTATAAAAAATAAAGTTATATGAAATTGAAACAGCCCACCACTGCCTATAAAAATGTACCATATACCAATAAGTTCCGGCTTTATTCACAAGCTAAAAACAAAGAAAAGAAAGAAAACAAAACCTCACAAGGCATTTCGTTGAATGTACCCCCCCCCCCCCACACACACACACACTCGCTCATAATGAACTATGCTTCTAAAATCTATTGCTCATTCAAGCAATAATCTCCATTCCTCTTCTGCTGCCTCCTTCTTCCTGCCCACCCCCCCCCCCCCCCATCCCTCCAACCTTTTCCCCAATAATCAAAAGTTTGAAATGATTCGAAATATTCTAATTTATGGGATTGTTATAATTTCAATACTTACCCACAATATTCACTACTAGGAGCAAAGACCTGTTGACATTGCGTAATTTGCAACGAACATTCTATAAAGGGATAAAAAAATATGGTAAATTCAGCTGTGAGGGGGAGTAACTGGTGGACAGATAGACAAGCACAAAAAGAAAATAAGAGAAGTTGAGATAGGCTTCTTATAAAATAAACTTGCAACAAGAGAGGCAAGAAAAAAGAAAGAATCAATGGACGAGTAGACCCTAAATGTTATCATAGGCGAGCTCTCTCTCTCTCTCTCTCTCTCTCTCTCTCTCTCTCTCTCTCTCTCTCTCTCTCTCTCTTTTTCTCTCTCTCACTCTATCTATTTATCTATCTCTACCTCTATCTCCTTTTCTCGCTCTCTCACTCTATCTATAATTATATCTATCTATCTATATATTTATCTATTTATCTATATCTATCTCTCTCTCTCTTTCTCTCTCTTTCTCTCTCTCTCTCTTTCTATTTATCTCTCTTTCTATCTCTCTTCTGTCTTTGTCTCTGTCTGTCTGTCTGTCTGTCTCTGTCTCTCTCTCTCTGTCTGTCTGTCTCTCTCTCTCTCTGTCTCTGTCTCTGTCTCTCTCTCTCTCTCTCTCTCTCTCTCTCTCTCTCTCTCTCTTTCTTTCAGTTTTCACTCTCCTTTTCTCTTTTTCTCTCTTTCTCTATATATAGCCATATATACGATTCAAAATATTAAGTGACTCTTTTTTCCTTTTAATAGATAGGAAAAATAATAATAATAATAATAATAATAATAATAATAATAATAATAATAATAATAATAATAATAATAATAATAATAATAATAATAATAATAATAATAATATGTTATGGATAGAAAGATTTTAAAAAAGGTGACATTACAGATATTTATATTGTTTGGTTCATAGCAAACTACAAGACGGATTGGTAAAGTTATATATATATATATATATATATATATATATATATATATATATATATATATATATATTATATAAATACCCACACACACACGATCCATACAAAAAATAAGTTTAAGAAAATTGATACATACATTATTATTACGCTGATAAGGGAAACAAAACATAACTTACTTGAGAGTTCCACATTCGTTTGAATGAAATCTGAAACAAAAGACATAATTTTTAAAAGGGAACAAGGGAAAACACACTTATGTATAATAATGGTATCACTATCACCTATAGCCTAATTGTCAAATCTAAAAAAAATTGAGGAAGAAATAAAAGCGTTTAGGATCGGATTTTCGAGCGCTGTGCAATGTTTCATTGTGTTCATATGAGACGATTACGTGCCTAGTCAAGGCTTAGTACAATAATTGTTTCCACTCTTTTACAACTGCTTAATTCCATCTTCCAAAGCGGCTCTCTCATCGTCCCATTTACTGAAACTTCCGACTTGGACTTCCTAGAAGATCAAGCCCTCTTGTGAATCAGCAGTGTGCCAAGGATGAACTACAATTATCATCCCTATAAAAGTATCTGCACTTAATTTTCTTCAAAATGGAATCGATTAAGGTATCGAAGAATCGCACATCCCAACAGTGCAGTTGAAGACAGAAAGGCCAACGCGAAAAATCAAATGCTTTAGATCTAAGAGTTTTAACAGATTATGTACAGCAGTCGTGCATTAGATCTAGATGTAGACTAAAATGCCTCGCAAAAGTAAGCAAGCCTCTTACGAATAAGAACAGAGAAACAGAAAATAGGTAGAACTATCTGAGGGCTAGGGACGCATCCAGATCTAGATCTAGAGTCAGGAAGAACGGCCCAACGGCTAGGCTTTGTCGAAATGCCAATGATTTCTCTGAAATTGAAATAGACTCAAGGCTCGCTGCACTCTCATGTGGAGCTCTAGACATTGTATGCCAGCATTGTAATGCACTTAGATGGATAGGAGAAAAGACTACATTTTGTTGTCAGGATGGCAAGGTAAGGATCGAAATAGCCTTAAAATCTATTCCGGCCATTTAGTATATACCAGCAATGTGGTTTACAAAGAAGTCCTGCATCGGTGAGCAAGGTAAGCCATACTATGATATTATTGTACCGTTCATTGAACGGGTTCTGTACTTGTAAGAATAGCTCATGATGGCCTCTCAATGCACCTGTGTCTTTCCTTGCAAAGGCTTTTTTTATTTTTAGACCCAATTAAACTAGCACTTCTTATGTGCCTTTTCTATCTCTTTACAAGAGAGGGATCTAACAAATGATTACAGGGGTGGCAATCATAATTATAGTTTTTTTGTTTTTTTTTAAACAAAGAAAGGAACATGCCGAATTTTAGAAATACTTAAAGAGTAGACGGGGAAGAAAGGTAAAAAATAAAACTATGGATAAATAATGGCTGAACACGTCAAGTGTTACTTACTGCAATGTATGCCTCTTTCCCTGAGGCCTGCACTCATTTCGGAGTCAAGCTGTGGGTGAACAATTTCAATATAATAGTCAATTCTTAAGTGAAAATAACAAGGTGAAAGAAACATTTAGACAAGAACCTAAATATTTTAACTGCCAGGATATTGTGAGGATACCCCTCACCCCAAAGCTTGTAGAAAAATGTTAAACTTATGAACGCATAGTAACTCCTTTAAAATTATAAGTAGATTAATATGAACACACACACACACACATATATATATATATATATATGTACACACACATACACGGATTGTTACATGTTTACTAAACGAGCGACAGGCTCATTAGACTGACTCTCTGTATGAGCCAAACATAATATCAAATAAGAAATAGAAGAGAAACGAGGATGGGTAAGGGAGAGAAGGATGGTGTAAGCAGCACAGCTACCCGTGATGGTGAGTGGCCGTGCAAAGAATACGCCTTTTGCCCTCTTTCTCCATTTCTGATTCAACACCGGATGCAAAAAATTACCAGCGTTCTTTCTCCCTTACTACCTGTCTTTCTCTCTTTCTCAAATCCCGTCCATTCATCAGTAAATCTCCTCTTTTTCTTTCACCAACTCCCTGCTTTCTTCCAGCCATTGAACTAATCCCAACAATTCTTAATCAGTTCAACCAGAAGGTCAACAGCAATCACACAATAAACACATTGCATAGAATTTCGTGTTAATTTGACATAACTGCACATGCAATTCATAGAAGAGTGGGGGGGAGCGAATAATTTTTCCTTACAATTTAGTGAATCGGTGATAGGCCAAAAGGTTTTTATGACCAAATTTCATAGACTTAAGTGGGTTCTTTTCTTCTTTAATTCTTCTGATACTGTAATAGACTTTACTCGCGCCAGGTGTATTTAAAAGGACTGAGATGCTCGCCTAATCATGTGAAAAGCGGTCACACGGTGAAAAAAAATTAATTTAACAGTAAGCCTGCCACAAACTCACGCATTTCGCTTGCATTTGTATTTGATAGAGGCTTGGCCATTAAAGTAAGCCTGTAGTAACCCATTAACCCTTATTCATGCATTTGCGGGTATATCTGTTGTAATGAAGAACTTACCGACTCCGGGAAAGCTTCCTGGGTAAAGCATTCTGTCGGAATGCAATTCATGTAAGCGAGTACCGATCTGTGAAAAGAAAGAAAAGGCGTTAAAGTAGCTTTAATTTCGAACAATGTGTTTGAAAGATGAGATAAGCATGAAAATATTTTCCGTTTTACATATTCATTTTACATATTTTTATTCAATTCGATACATTGGCTTGAGTACTTTTAAGTATTCATTTTCTTCCTCATTTAGTCATCAGTTGACAAATAAAAAGTTTCTATTAATGTAGCACATTGGTAAGCATTTCATCGTGTTCATTGAGAAAGCTCTTTCTTTTGCTATCTATTTGTTCTGTGCCTATCTTCTTTCACATTTTGTTAATCTTTTGTCTCTGTTTATGTCATTTTTATTACTTAATATTTCTCTCTATGAGTCGCCACTTCTTTCTTCTCTTTCTAATTCTGCCTCTTCTACTCACTCACTCACTAACTCTCTCTCTCTCTCTCTCTCTCTCTCTCTCTCTCTCTCTCTCTCTCTCTCTCTGTCCTTTCTCTCAACCTAACCCTATATCTCTCTCTGTTTCTTTTTTTTTCTATTCGCTTCTCTATCTCATTTTCGAATCAATTTTTATATTTATGTATATGTCTATGTCAATAAGTCACCTACTATTTCTCTCTTACTGTGAGTCGCTATTTCTTTGTCCTCTTGAGTTTCTTCCTCTTCCACCCTCTCCCTACCTCTGACTCTCTCTCCTTCCTCTTTCTCCCGAATTTCTTTCTCCTTTGCCTCTCTTTTCTCACTTTCGATACATTTTTATCATATTGTCTGCGTTCATATCAGTTGATTCCCCACCCTTCATTTCTGATTATGTGTCGCTTTTCTTTCTTTTCCCTCTGTTTCAACTTCTTGTGATCTCTCTCTCTCTCTCTCTCTCTCTCTCTCTCTCTCTCTCTCTCTCTCTCTCTCACTCGCTCTCTCACTCGCTCTCTCTCTCTCTGTCTCTTTCTCTCTATCTCTCAATCACTCTCATACTTTGTATTTTACTTGGTTCTCCTCGCACTTTCGATTTATACTTTTTATTTATATGTCTTTGTCATTATTTCTCATTCTTTCTCTATAACTGTGTTCGCTATTTCTTTCTTCTCTCTCCAGATGTTAGTTTTCCACTCTCTCTGTCTTTTGCTCTTTCTTTCATCTTTTCTCTCTTGTCACGCTTTCGATAATTTTCCCTTCTTTTATCTAGGTCTGTGTCAATACAGTCATTTTATCTCTAAATGCATGTCTCAATTTCTTTCTTCTCTTTCTCATTCTTCCTCTTCTACTCTCTCTCTCTATCTTACTTCCATCACTCAAGCACGGCTTATCTTTCAAGGATGATAAATACATACCATGATTGTTTTTTCTTTGTGCAACAACGAATTAAACGAATGGAAAATAAATATAAAAGGAGGAAGAAGGAGGAAAAGAAAATGAAGGCGAAATAAATGGAGAACAATAAAGCGAATCAGAAAGAACTGATGATGAAGCAAAGAAAGAAGGTACAAGGATGATAACCCGCTTATTCTTTCGCTTGAGTGTCTTTTGCTCTTCCTTAAACTATACAGATAGAACGGATTGTGCTAGTAAAATTTTTTGTGTCACGCGCGAAACATTGTGCTGTGAAGTAAATTTTCTATATAAATCAATATATAAATAAAAGGCTTACGTGCAGCTTACGCCGACAGTTTCTTTTTGAACATCATACGCGGTTTTACATGTTTCAATGCTTTGCGGGCAATCTGCAAAGTTTGAGGCGAAAAAAAAAAGGTATGAAGAGCATGGTCTCAGTAGATGTTTATTGAAACAATGACGGAGAAACAGACAGACATGCAGGCATCGATCAATGCTTTCTTGCAAATAGCGCCGAGGTGAATAAACCGACAGAATTAATGAAGTCAAAATAGAAACAAAAGGTAAGAAAAGTAAAAGTCACAATTTCTCATAAATGATAAATTAGCTTCTATAGTAAACGTATTAGGATACAGGTAGAGTTATCTTTTTTTTTTTTTTTTAATGAATGAATAGACAATAATAAATATATTCAGCAAAAAAAAAAATTAAAAAAAAAAAAAATATATATATATATATATATATATATATATATATATATATGTTAATATATTTACCGCCCACCCCTCTCCTTCCTTACCCCACGAAAATGCCTGTAAATTAAAAACAATTTTCCTGCTCAACCAAAACTGCAACTACTGCTACTATCACTATATAATTATATCAACTGCTACTGCTACTGCTACTGCTACTGCTACTGCTACTGCTACTGCTACTGCTACTGCTACTGCTACTGCTACTGCTACTGCTACTACTACTACTACTACTACTACTACTACTACTACTTCTACTACTGCTGCTGCTACTACTAGTACTGCTGCTGCTGCTGCTGCTACTGCTACTACTACTACTACTCCTACTGCTGCTGCTGCTGCTGCTACTACTAGTACTGCTGCTGATGCTTCTACTACTACGACTTTTATAACTACATGTATATCACATCGTATTTTCTGGTGTATTACATACCATTTTTCTGGGTGCGAGCAAAAAAAAAAAAATCCTACCTGCTACAGCCATAGGCATGCCAAGCAAAGCGCCAAGAGCGAAAAGCCTCAACATCATCATTTTTCTGTTACAATTGAGCTTTTAAACTCTTCGATATTAGATTGAAGTTAAAGTTGTTGCCGAAGTAAGGCGACAAACCCCAGGGCGGGGTTTTTATATCCGCAAATTTGAAGGAAATGCGAGGAAAGAAAGAAATATTTTTTTTAACTAGTGTAGGCCTAAGCATTATTTTTCCGCCAATCAGATTCTAACTTAGCACATGACTGCAAGGGATGGCCACTGATTTTGACAAAAAATTCTGAGGCTCTAAACACCTATATCCTCTCCCTCCTCAGAACGCACCTCAAGCGCTACAGCCGTTTTTCATGAATTTATGCTTGCATAAAACTCATAAATTAAAAAAAAAAAAAAAAAAACCCGACAAGGAAAGGAAAAAAAGAAGGAAAAATTCCAAAATCTTTACGCCTAGTATAGATCCCTATTCCTTGTCTTTCTACTGTTTCTTATTTTTATTTTTCATTCTCTGAGTTTTCATTTTTAGCCTCCTCTCGCACCTCTTTAGAACTTGCTAAAATGAAAGTACCAGTGCGGTTACATTATCCGTTTTATCTCATAATGGCCTGTATAGTAAAAAAAAAATTATAATAAATAGAAAAAAAAAACAAATGTTAATAAAAAATGAATAAATAATTGGATTTCACGATAAGACATTCTGTGTTTAGATAGCAAGTTAAGACCTCGAGTTAGAAGATATACTAAAAAAAAAATAATAGATGATAGGCTAATAAATAAGTAAAACCTCAATGATAGATCTAGATGTAACTGGTGCAAGCCGGAATGGGCAGGTCGCCATCGCCGCCATGTTTGTACACTATACACTGTGCTGCACGCATAGCACAAGCGTCGATTCAAGCAAGAAAAGCTGTTAGATCAAGACAGTTTGTTGTTAAGAATTTTGAGATCGATGTGGAATCGTTTTCTTCCCCTTTTTTCTTCTTCCCAAACTTGTTAATCATGTACAAATTGTTTTTATATTTGAAGTTTTCAACCGAAATGCGTGTGTTGTTCATTTTGAGTATATCAATGCATAGTAATTGGTAATGGCTTATAGAAGAACCTCTGCAAACTCTTGCAAAACATGTATGGGTTTTTTGGTTGGGTTTAATGTGGACCTGGTTGGGTTTAATGTGGACCATTGCATCCAGTCGTGAATGTGACGTGATTCTCTCCTTCAGATATTTCTGTTCTTTGTATGGTTCGTCTTGTCTTCCTGGAACTCAACTTTCAGAACTGATCACCTTGGGTGGACTGAAGGTCATTCAATCTACGTGCTTGTAATGTATTCACCTTCCGGATCCGGGTTTGAAATCCACTTGTTTTGAATAAAAGGTGATGTTAAAATTCTCGAGGGAGGAGCTTTCATGCGTGGAATGATTACATATAATTTCTGTTAATACACATAATTTATATTTTTATATAAACATTTGTGATGAAAAACACAAGTAACGCTGCAGAGAGAGATAGAGATAGATAGAGAGAGAGAGAGAGGGAGAGAGAGAGAGAGGGAGAGAGATAGAGAGTTAGAGATAGATAGAGAGAGAGAGAGATAGAGAGATAGATAGATAGAGAGAGAGAGAGGGAGAGAGATAAAGAGTTAGAGATAGATAGATAGAGAGATAGATAGAGATAGATAGATAGATAGATAGATAGATAGAGAGAGAGAGAGAGAGAGAGAGAGAGAGAGAGAGAGAGAGAGAGAGAGAGAGAGAGAGAGAGAGAGAGAGAGAGAGAGTGAGGGAGGGAGAGAGAGAAAACCAGGTATGTTTACGTTTAAATTGAAACTATAACTTTTTTGGTTATGATAGACACTTTCATATTAAAATCGTCCCTGAAAATAGACTTAAAAATCAATGTCTTGTTTTGGCTTTGCAGTTTCTAGGATTTGTTTTCCTCTTGCGCCATGAAGAGTGGCGTATGCAAGTAGAGCCTAAACCATTTTGAATGTTTTTCATCAAACAATCAATCTGAAATCAAATTTAAAAAAATCGACTGGAAGTATCTTTTGGTTACATGGTTTTCTACAGCCTATCATATTTATTCTCTGCTAAATCATTCAAATTTAAATTTATACATGTAGGCCTACAATAGATGTAATACATTTTTCGTGCACTACAGTCTTTTTCGTTTCTTTTTCATGTTTTTTTTTTTAGTGTGTGGATTTTTCTTCTTCCTAACATTATCTAGATATAAACTAAGCATTTATTATATTTTCTGATATCTGTTAAATCTACTAAACCTAATTTTGCGTGAAAAGACAATTTCAAGGCAGCGCTGGGATACATACAAGTCATCCACATCACTTTCACAAAGGATTAAGAGTCACAATAGTTAATTTATCTTTTATGTGTGTAAAAAAAATTATACCCTGTAAAATTTGAAACTGCTGCATCCTTTTGCTCACTTGAAGTCTTTAATTCTTAATAATTATGCTACAAATTACAAATTCTGAGTCGTATAAAGAGGGAAATGGTGAACAGCTAGTACTACAAAGGCATGATAATATCAAGAAGCTTCAACCCTAAACGGGTGGACTAAAAATGTCTGAGCAATCTTCAAAATTTCTACAGAGCACTTTAAACCAACGAGTCGAGTTTCAATGAATACAGTGAAATGTACAGAAAGCATTCCAATGCACGACTATGACTTGAGTTGGATTAGGGCACCTTCAACAATTTGCCTTAAAAAGGACAAAGTCAAAAACAATATGTTAAAAGATTTCACATGCATAGATTTTACATGGAGGAGGCTAACTTAGTTTAAGAGGGTCGCAAAAGATTCCTCTGCAGGTATTCGGTGTAAGGTGTTTAACTTAACTACTCGACACGCAGTGGGGAAACCAGGACGGTGGCACACTACACCTGTATCAGCCGGTTGACTCAGTCGCGTTTACCTTTTTTTTTTCGTGAATTAATCTAATTAGTTCATACTATAATAATCACAATCTTTAAACCCATGATCTTACATTGTCGCACCAGAAATTATCAGGCAAGGTTTGATATTTTATCCCCTCTCTCGACCTTTCTCGATAAGAGCCGGAGAAACAGATGCTATTTGGTGGGTGTAAATTGTTGTCATCTGATGTAGTTAAGAGTTACACATCCTAGTATCTAGGATGTGAGTTATCGTTCTTGCCAAGTGCTATTAAAAAGTTCCTGATTTGGTTTAGTTTCATTATACCTGTAATTATCATTATGTTTATGAATGTTTTATATCATGTCCTGCCTGTTGAATGAGCCTTGGAGAATAGGCATATCTTTCTTTTATTGATAAACGATTAATTTGACATCAGATGACTTAGATTTGTTTATAAATGTTTCATAGTATCAGCTCTGATCGGAATGTGTTCCCTAGTGTTATGGACAGGGATTTGGGAAAGGAATTAATCTATTAGAGTTAGTAATGGCCCGAATGATAGTCTCCAACATAGACAACTAAAAACTTAATTATTTAAGCCTTTCATTGTTTGAGATCACATTTGGATACTGAAGTATGAACATACAAAAAGAAAAAAAAAAAAAAGAAAAGGGCTCTTTTGAGACTTCTAATTCTTTTCTCATAATATTGCAACTTTGTGCCAGGATTATTAAGTTTTTTTTTTCTTAAGAAGGAAAAAAAACCAGGACAAAAACAACAACAAAACAGCAAAACAACAAAACTCACACAAACACAGCGTAAAATCAACTGAAGGAGTTACAAATAATTCAATTAACAAAAAATATTTTCATTGCAAAATTTTATTTAGAGAATAAAAAAATAAAAAATAAAACAAATTCAATAACACAAACAAAATTATATTTAACAGTGCGCTATTCAAAAAAATTTCCTTTCACCACCAAAAATTCATAAAAAAAATGCAAGCATACCTTTTGAAATTTCAGTAACATACTAAATGTTATAGAGACTGATAAAAAAAAAGCTATCATACTGACACTTCTTTTCTATTCTAGAAAAAAAATTATAGCTTAATACAATTGAAATCAACTTTCAAACAACATATGTAGTCACACAAGTCCTATGGAGTAGATCCTGCTGTAAGAAACCAACACATTCTGAAACTGCATGTGTAAGGAATTGATTTTTTAAAATTTTATTTGACTTTTTGGTGTAAAGGGGGGTTTTTCTTTTTAAACAATACTTATTATATAAACGAAGACACGTTTTAGCAGATAACAAACCTACACATACATACATATATATATATATATATATATATATATATATATGCAAAGTGTTTAATTACACAATATAGTGTTAGTGGAGACGCCATCTCTTAAAACTGTAAATCAAGATCAAATAAAAGCCTCAAACAAAACCAACTGTTGACAAGTGTAATAGACTCGTTAAAGAATAAAGCTGACATACCAAGGATCTGGATCAGACCTTCCTCCACACTTAAAAAAAAAGTCAGATTATCAGCAGATTTGAAGTAGACTGACTTCTGAAGAAAAGTTATGTGACCGTGTCGAGCAAATTGAATAACCTTTTCTGAATGATAAATGGCATATTTTCGAAAAAACAGAAAAGAAACATAACTGTAGAAAATCTTTAAAAGTGTCAGTTTCAGTGATAATATTAAGAGATGAAGTAGAAAAAAGTACCGAATTGAATATATAGTATGATTTCAAAGAGATACTCGAGTCTTGTAAATATGGGAAATGAAGAAGAGGAGAAACTTAAGGGTAAAAGAAATCTAAACTTAATGGTACAAGTTTCATGGTAATTTTCCTCTGTTCTGTCCTCCTCTAAAACGCAGCCATGACTGAATGTTCTACACTTCCATTCAGTGATTGATATGGAAAGAGGAAAAGAAAAAGGTAGGGCTATGTAATTATAAGAACGGACCAGCACTTCTGATGGGCTATCTCTTCAAATTAACTTTTTTGCACAGGAATGCTGCAGAAACAGAGAAACATTGAATTTTTTTTTTTGGAGGGGGGGAGGGATGTATAAAATTATAATGGGTAATAGAATAACAAAAGAACTTCACTCTAGCATGACAAATGAATCGGTCAAATGAACAGACTGCAATAACATGCATAACATGGTTGCTATATCAAGCTTTGTAGCTTTCACTGTGAGAAGAATCAACATAAAACTTTTAACACTCATTACAAAAAAAAAAAAACGACAAAAAGTACAAGTTATCATGTAGCAGTAACACAAACAATCGTGAAAAAAAAAAATGAAAAAAAAATGGATGTTTAAAAGTGAGAAAAATGGAGGGGTTGGATGGGTTATGTCATAAAAAATAGCAAAATGAAATCTTGATAAAAAATTAGATTTAAATATTTCGTTTTACAATAAGGATGATAAATTCACTTACAATTTCAATAAATTGGACGAAAATTTATAAATGGAACAATCTTACCCCTTTCTACCCTCAAAAAGAGAAAAAATAAAAGAAAATTAAAATATCAGAAGACATCCTTATTTGGCCCTGCCAATCTTAGGTGAAACTTAATTGTTCAACAAAGTGCCTTTGATTCATCTAAGCATGAAAGATATACATCATACAGGTGTCTTAGAACTTTGAGCAATCTATGAATTATTTGAAATTAAAACTTAAAAAAAAAATTTTATATAGATGATGGTCTTTGTGTTAAAGATGTAACTAATAATGATAATGTCTTCAACTTCTACACAAATCTCAAAACTTCTATTTTCTTTGAGTTATTAAGGCTAAAACCATCCTACACTGTATGAAAATCTAATCGCAAACAAAAACAAAAATTAAACAAGGACCATCAAGTAACACATCTGAAACAATTTAATCTGCATCTGTTTATAAATGAACCTAATTAAAATTGAGAACATTCAATGTAGTTACTGTCAGTGCGATATCAAAGAGCTAATAGTTGTTGCAACATAATTTTAAAAAGAAACAATATAAAACAAAGTTTGTTGGAAATAACATTTTCATGAAAATTATTTTTAATGAAACTTAAACACTAAAACACTAACAGTAGGTCTAGACCTTATCATCTTTATAATCCAGGTTCGAACAAAATGTTCTAGATAATAATACTCTCTCCAATAAAGTCCACTCAATGTTGCATTTTGGCTTAGACATTGTCCAAACATATCACTCTCACGTCCCTTTCATCCTTGCTAATGCCTGTGATTATTGCCATTGTTTCCCGGTATCTCACGCACCACGTCTCCAAATGCAGCCTCTTCTTGGTCCAATGGCATCATGCCGGCTGCCATGTCATTGCTCCACTCTCCAACTCCATTCTTGAACACACTGTCCTCGCTAAGTTCCTCAGTTTTCTGTACCGTCCAAACAGAAAGAAAAGGTTTGTAAAGGTGAACTGACTTTGTTTAAAAGGGGAAAAAAAAAGTTGCAATTTCTTTCTAAGGGCAAACCATTTTTAAATTTACAGAGCAATGAAAGATATGTGTGTGTGTATGTGGAGAGAGAGAGAGAGAGAGAGAGAGAGAGAGAGAGAGAGAGAGAGAGAGAGAGAGAGAGAGAGAGAGAGAGAGAGAGAGAGAGAGAGAGAGAGAGAGAGAGAAAAAGAGGGAGAGAGAGAGAGAAAGAGAGAGCCTAGTCCTCTTTCCCCCCCCATTGCCATAAACATACAGGATTACCTAATTGGCTAAAAAAGTTTCTGCATTCTTGCATAGATAACTGTGTTGCATGTTATGTTTGTCATTGATGTACAATGGGAGTTAAATATTGACTCTTTATGTCTTTCACCATATTGCAACTCAACTATCACTATGTTGTTTCTCTCAGTGATTCTACTATGAACAACATTACCAAGGTTGAAAATGAGGACATTTAACTTGAGCCCAAATAAAAAAAAAACCAAAAACATGTACTCATAATTATTTAGAGGAAAAAAAAAAAATGGTGCATTGCAGAGTCAACAGGAACAAGGGGAGCAAACAATAATCTCCAACAATACAAACAAGTACCACTAAAGAGAGAAAAATAAATGATCGTACAGCATGGACAGTGACTGATATATAATAAATTGAGTGATAAGGCATCCGCTGCTTTGCATGCTGAGTCAGTCTAAAGGGGTAGAGGTGCTGGGTATCTACTAAGCTTAACTCGTCTGAGGTTTGTATGCTAGGTATTACGCAGTCTATAAATATTACTGCACACACTGCACACAAACAGACAAAGCCACCATAGGACATATGCGAAGTTTTATGAATGTACAACACAAGGAAATTGTAAACTAAAGATAAAGATATAAACAATCGAACAAACATTGACGATAACTTAGAAGAAATATTTAGTTATTTTGCTCATCCTTAACATTGGGCTTTTAGGATCCTGTTTGTATTGTATAGATTTGACCTGCAGCAAGCCTAAACGGGGTTAAATACATAATACAGTAGACATAGAGAATGTCGTCGATGTATCTTTCTAGCCGTCTAACTCGGAAAAAAGGTGTCACTTTTTTTTTATAGTTAGTTACAACGTCACTTTATCAACATTTTAGCACAAAAAACATCCTCATTGATTTTGATCAATAGAATAGCATGTTCCATAGGAAAATTCTAAACAGCGACACAGAAAGGAGAGGAGCCTGCTTTTTTATTTGTTGCTAGCTATTCAGACACAATTTTAATGGGTAATGTGTTAATATAATGTTAGAAAGTTAACTGAATCGTGCAGTAACATATTTCATTATAATTTTATTATATGAAATAAAAACACATTCTTAGAAAGCATGCTTTTTTTTTTTTTTGATGCGATAATGTATTCAGAGCGGCGATTTAGCTGGTTGGCCTATTCAGTACTGAGGAAGCTGCTTCAGACAGCCTCGGCTCCCCTCCCAATGTTACCCAGTGAAAAATTTCAAAATGAAACTGTTTCAAAATGAAACTGAAAGGGGCGAATCCTGTAGATAGATGTTACTTTAGTAATGCCTGCCTACAATTCAGAGTCATTTAAATTAAAGTGAAGATTTTGTAAGAAATTAGTCGCTTTTGATTCGTATTTGATCGGTTGTGTGTGTGTGTGTTTTTTTTTTTCACCACCCTTGTCTAGAATGCGCTAGTTCAAGATCAGCAATCTATAATTGCGTCTAAATATTGTTCTCGGTTTACACTATAGCTTATAGAGTTCCCATTGAACATTTATTCTTTTCTTTCTGCTACCAATTCAAATCAATTCGTTGTTTTCTCAGGATAAATCCCTACTCCCTTTTATATACCAATCTGTCTAACTATTTATATGTTTATCTTCCTATCTAATGCATCATCCTATCAGTCTATCGCATAACAAGTCGTGGGCCAATTGAACATTTTTTTTTTTTTTAAGCTTCGTGTATGTTACTAATACCACTGTCCTTCCATCATCGCACAATGTTGAAATATGGATATTGAAAAAAAAAAAGACCGCCTAAAAAAGAGGAAGAAAAATGAGAGGTGAATATTAAGAATGTCAACAGAGACAAGGGGTCAGAGCCGTGTTTTCTAACCACATCGTGCCGCGAGATATTATCGGCTGGGCCTTGGGAAGTTATCCAATTTGTGTGCCTCTGCAGTCTAGCGTTATTTTGCAAGGTTTTCCCCAGAAAAAAAAACAAAACAAAACAAAAAACAACAGGACCGGATATGTTCGGGTCATATCAGAATACCTGGAAAAAGGAGAACATATGTGGGAAACCACACAAGCGTCTGCACTTTACCAGCACACCTTGTTCTTGTGTTGGATGAGGTTGTGCGCACGGTAACCTTTGTGAAGTCACGACCCGTGAAAAGTCGCATATATTTGCTGCTTTCAGCGAGGAAATGGGAGCGGAGCATAACGCCTTGTTGTTTCTCAATGGCTGTGGTGCGGTAAGGTGCTGGCCCGTGTGTTTGAGCTGCGAGAGGAACTTCAAGTGTTTCGGCCAAATGAGGGATCTGATTACACAAAACTGCTTGCAAGTGATGAGTGGTGTGCAAGGCTGGCATACCTGGCAGTAAGGCTGTGACAGATCCCAATTTTTAAGTAATCACGATTACCGGGGTCCCGTTGCTGTAGATCGGCGGAGTTCCGGTGATCAGAATAGTAATCATTTCCGGTAAAGTGAGGTGAGGCGACGGAACTGATGGTAAGCTAAGATCAGCGGGGTCCCGGAATAAACAAAAAGTTACCTCCATGCCTCTCCCCTCCCGTTGAGACAAGGTTAAAAGGCAATGATTACATCGACGGTTCTCTGTTTCTCGTTGATTTCCACTGACATCTTAGTGATGACCGAGGATTATGATTACTCCCGCGGATCTCACTTGAGGATCCGAGGACCCGTTTCGTCAGGAAGATTCGTGATTACTGATAACTTTAAAGGGATCCTGCCCAGCGTTACCTGGTGGATATTTTTCATCACCTGAATGAACTGAACACACGAACGCAAGGCCGAAATGAAAACCTGCTTACAAGTACAGATAAAATAAATGGATTCCGTTCAAAAGTACAACTCCGGCAGCAACATGTGGAAAGTGGCAATCTCGAAATGTTCCCACTCGCCAATAAATGGCAAGATGTTGATACTGCTGGACTGCGTGAGACAATAGTTAAACACTTTAAATCCCTTGAGAAGAAGATGTCATTTAATTCCCTCCCCCAGCCTCCACTGAGTGCTTGACTGGGTTAGGGACCCATTCAGCTCAGCATCAGCTATTTGAAAGGACATAACTTCAAGGAACAAGAGGAAATAACTGAACAGAGACAAGATCGTTATCTCAAGCTAAGCTTTGCTGATCTACTTTTGGACAGTTTTTGGTTGGCAGCTGCCAAGGAGTGCCCCATGCTGGCCAATAAAGCTATTTTGACATTGCTCCCATTTTCCACGACATATCTGTGGCTTTTCAAGCGTGACTGCTGTAAAAACTAAAAACAGAGAAAGGCTGAGAGCTGTGGAGGAAGAGCTTCGTGAGTGCCTTTCATCGATCCCTGCCAGGATATCAGCTCTGTGTTCATCCAACCAGGCCCAAGTTTCACACTGAATGAGAATAAATATGAAATATTATAAAATACTTTGATCTTTGTATTTCTTTGATATGTATTCAAGACATTATAACACCATTCTACAGTGTTACAAAAAGCTTATATTAACACTTGTATTGTTAATAGAAGCTTTTTTTAAAAACATTTTCAGCTGGTGATGTGACCCAGGATTTTTTCAACGAAAGAAATGTGCCTTGACTCAAAAAAGGTTGAAAAACACTGTGTTAGAGAATGTCGGCAAGCAGGAAGTATAAAGAGGGAGGTAGGTATCAGAAAATTGTAAAACAAGGAAGAAAAATTGGAGAAAAATGTAGTTGTAAATGGAGAAGATATGCGGGGCAAAGAGTGAGGAGAGTAAGAACAAGCGATTTAAGTATGTGTGGAGTTTATCGAAGACCAAAGTGTTTATGGAGAGCACGATTGACTGCGTTACGTCTGCAGAATAAAAAAGGAAGCGTCAAGAAGGTCTTTCACTATGAAGTATTATCTTAAGGTGAGTGGCGAGAGAAAAGGGTTTGTAAGACTTATTTCCTCGCGACCACAGGTTTGTCCAAAACGTAGCAACAAAGGGAGGAGAGGGGGAGGGCAATAGTTCTGGGAAAACTGGGAAAAGAAGGGGCAGGGCAAAGAGGAAGGAAGCCGAGTGTCTCAGCCAGTTTCTGGTGGATTTGCCTAAAATGCCAGCGCAGTACTGCAGACAAAATACTAGCAAACTTTACTTGAAGCCAGTGTTTCAGCGCTTTCAGAAAGTGTTTAAGCTTTATCCAATGTTGGCTCAGGATAGAGGTGAGAAAGCCCTCTCTAGGTTCCGCTTCATAGAGGATTTCAATTCTATGAACTTGTCTTTGTTTCGAACTCGTAAGGATAGATGTGACACTTGTGTGGGATTTGAAGAGGGGCATCGGGAATAATGGAGAAGAGGAGTATAAAGCTCATCAGGGATCACAGCACACAATGTTTCAACCACTGAAAATCATCGGCGCCGGGGTAATATAAAAATGTTTCCAACAATACCATTAGTTCAGAGTAAAAAACAAAACAAACAGAATTGTGTAACATACTCGAATTCCAGTAAAGAGGATTCAAAGTAGTATTGTAAATTCATATTATGTATGAAAAGTACTATGCATTGTAATAGTTAAAGCCATGAGCAGTTCACTTTTACCTGGATTATTTCATTCATGGGCTTAGGGCAGAGCAGAGAACCTCATTCTCCCTGTTCTAGCCAGAGCCCCCTTCACTGAGTCAGGGGTAGGTAAAAGCTTGAGTTTTTTTCAAACTCAAAAAAAGGCAACAATTGCTGCTTCATCAAAGGAATTTTCTGGGCAAAACTGATCTTTCTTGTTACACTCGTGTCACTTGCGTGAACTTTTACTGTAGTAATGCTGCTGCCAAATGAATGGCTGTTAGTTTCTTTGTTACACTCGTGTCACTTGCGTGAACTTTTACTGTAGTAATGCTGCTGCCAAATGAATGGCTGTTAGTTTCTTTGTTACACTCGTGTCACTTGCGTGAACTTTTACTGTAGTAATGCTGCTGCCAAATGAATGGCTGTTAGTTTCTTTGTTACACTCGTGTCACTTGCGTGAACTTTTACTGTAGTAATGCTGCTGCCAAATGAATGGCTGTTAGTTTCTTTGTTACACTCGTGTCACTTGCGTGAACTTTTACTGTAGTAATGCTGCTGCCAACTGAATGGCTGTTAGTTTCCTTTTTACACTCGTGTCACTTGCGTGAACTTTTACTGTAGTAATGCTGCTGCCAACTGAATGGCTGTTAGTTTCCTTTTTACACTCGTGTCACTTGCGTGAACTTTTACTGTAGTAATGCTGCTGCCAAATGAATGGCTGTTAGTTTCTTTGTTACACTCGTGTCACTTGCGTGAACTTTTACTGTAGTAATGCTGCTGCCAAATGAATGGCTGTTAGTTTCTTTGTTACACTCGTGTCACTTGCGTGAACTTTTACTGTAGTAATGCTGCTGCCAAATGAATGGCTGTTAGTTTCTTTGGCAGCTTCAATCCGTTCTTTTTGATTGTCTTGAATCACAACTGGGGTAGACGAGACACTGTACGTTCACGACTATTAATAGTACTTTTCGGATGCTGCCCTTTCTTTGACTTATGTTTTTTCTGCTATTTCACTTTTCTTTTTCCCCTCTAAAGTTACTTTTCGGTGAGTATTGATATGTTTAGCCCGATTTCGTTTCTGGTTTTAATCGAGATCTTACTCGTAACACCTTAGTCAAAAGTCAGACCACGGAATACACTGTCTTAACTTGTGCTTTATCTAGTTCGGCAAGACAATAAATGCGTGTGTGGGCGCGCGGTCAGACCCAAAGCTAGGTCCAAAAAACCCCGGTTAGCCATCAGTTGTAACATGATTGTATTACATGTTAGGGTATCAACAAAGCCTGATCTCTGTAATTATTAGTTAAAGGTCTCTATGATTTCTCGTCTAATCAGAGACTACCAATCCCTCCAGTCTCATCAGTTTTGCGCCTCCTCGTGTTAGAGTGGGGCGGTGTGGAGGGAAAAAAAAACCCACACAAAACAATGAGGGCCGGCCGTAATCATGAAAATAAAATAGAGTTTGAGCCAAAGTCCTAGAGCCTGAAGTTAGTGTAGATCTGATTATGTGTATTCTTATTTCCCGCGTAAAGCTTGCATAGGCCTATCGGACTTTTTTTCTCGCCCATCCCTCTCGATCTCTAGGTCTGTGCTGCTTGATCACAAGCGTAAACAAAATAATGAACTTCGGCAATATTAAAAAAAAAATGTGGTTCGGATCTGTTTAAGACAGTTCTAATATTTCGTGAAATCACAATGCTTTGCGGAAACGTTGGAGACAGCTAGGAATATCACGGGCCGAGTCTTACGGAAAGTGCAGTTTACTATTCCGCGGACATCGTGTTTGGCCTGATAGTGATACACGCGGTGTTGCGCTGAACGCCATTGCATTGTGACACACCGAAGCTCACGGAAAATGCCGAGTTTACCCTTCCGGGGAGTCCGTGTTTACTTGGATATAATGATCGCAGCAGACTCCAGGCGAATCTGGGCGCAACCTCCATTTTTTTTAAAAATTATTTATTTTCAAAAACGCGGATTACGGTTGAAAAAAATATTTGCTTTCTCCCATCCTCGAATTTTTCACCACGGATTTCCGCGGAAAATTGTGAGGCCTGGCTCATAGACTGAAGGCAAAGCGGGCACAGGAGGTGGCTTAGGATAAAGTGAAAGCAAGCAATGATTTGAGTACTAGGCCAGTAACAATGGACCTTCAATTTGTTATGTTATGTTGGGTTCTCGAACAAATGCGTCGGCACTTTATTTAAAAACTAAACTGTCGACAACTTCACTGTGTATAACTTTAAAAGCAAGCGTTGCGTCTGTTATGTCTGGCAGGTGAAGGTGCCTAGGAATGAGTTTGCGTCTGGAGTTTTTTTTATCCTTGGACTTGTCTTGAGTATGTGTCCAATATTCTGATGGATGCGGCTATCAAAAAAGAAATTAAACAAGTAGTTCTGCCTTTTCCTTTCTTAGCCAGACTTATGAAAATACAAGTACCCAAAAAATCCTTCACAAAGGGCACACGCAGATGGATAATGTCTAAAAATCAGACAATGTTTTTATGAACCAGTATAATATCTAAAGATTCTTGTCTTGCAGTTTATTCCCTATGCCTATTTGTTTCTCTTTATTAGCCAAGATATAGTCTTTTTAACAATAATGAATGTCAATTCACATCAATCAATCAATTGGATGCCGTGCTGTTTAGAGTAGGCGATCATGACCTTCCACGCATCTCTACCTTCGTTGCTTTCAGTGTTTCCTACTTTCAGCCACTTTGTTAGTCCATCCAACATCTTTTCACACTGTTTTCCCTCCGCGGTGTTCTAGTTTCTCTCTTCTCATCACATGGCCATTTATGAGTGACCTTGTTGTGTCGGCTTCTTGTAACACTGTTTAGTTTGATTTCTTTGCAGTCCATGAGATTTGTAGCATTCTCCGATCTGAAGGAACCACATTTCTGTTGCCTCCAGTTTCTTTTATACCTGTTTTTAAATTGTCAAGGCCTCGCATCCATATGGGTTCAATATAGCACTCCAGGAATCTTCTTCTTGTGTGAATCGAGATGTGGTTATTTGTTAGTGTTGATTTCATTCTCTGAAAATTCTTTTTGGTTGTGCTATTCTTGACCCAATTTCAGTGTTGTTGCCTCCATCATTTGATATTAAAGAACCCAAGCATTTGAATTGATCCCTTTGCTTGAGTTTATTCCCATTGACAAAGATGTTGATTTGTGGACATTAATTGTTTCTACTAACGACCATTGCTTCTGTCTTTTTGCCATTCAATTCCTTTTTTTACTGCTTTCTTCTTCAACAATGTCTAATATTGTTGCAAGTCTTTATTTTCTGCAATTAATCCTGTGTCATAATGGTATCTCAAGTTGTTTACCTTGTGTCCTCCTACTTTAATTCACATACATTTGCTATAAATAAAAATTTATGTATTAGAAGTCTTTATAATGATTCATATAATAGATGCACAAACTTAACCACGTAAGGCAACTGGCTTTGCTGTCACTCTTGAGCTGCAATGATATAATGTAAAATAAATCTTAATAATGCCTTGGAAGGCGGCACTCATTAATGCTGACATTACTTTACTCGTGTCAACATTACTTTTCCTATTATTTCCCCCCTAATCTTACTTTTTGTGTTCTTAGATGAAAGCATCAAAGATATAGTGGGTAGAAAAGATCAAAGTTTTTTTATTTATTTGTTTCTTTAAAAAAAATCAATATAATTTATCCAATTCATACATGTAAATTAAAGGAAAATCAACTTACATTAAGCTGTTAGGTTCTATTAACGACTTAGTTGTTGGCTATAGCCTCACACTATTTCTGGAATTGAATATTCTAAACGGCTAATCCCACTATGACAATGCACACCAGAGTTAGCCGGCTGGTCAGAATGTCTTCAAGAAGAATTCTAAATGGCTATTCGAGACAGGCGTTAAGAAAAATTCATTTTTCAATATTATAAACCTATTACTGTAGTCGATTTTTGCAAAATTCTGCAAAGAAAACACCAAATAATGTTACACACATATGTAGATGTTATTTTCATACAGTATGTGATCCTCACTACATTTGGATCTGTGGCTTTTGAAACGTTTTTTTTTTACTCTCCAGTAAAGTTTATGAAAATCAAGATGGACGGTTAGAAATACGCAATGGCGAAATGACTGTGTCAATCTATGCACAGGAAAAAAAAAATTGCTGATATGCAGAAGGGAGTAAACTAGTAAACAAGGTAAATGAACTTACATAAAGATATAAAAAAAAATACAGACAATGACAACCTACCGCCCACCTTGGCTGCAGCTGATGCGGTCATCTTGCTGAACATGTTTTGATACAGCTTCTTCTCTCGCTGGTGTTCATCCTGAAGTTTCTTGCGACACATAATTATGTGATTCTTTGCTGCTTTGTTTTCACTTTCCAGAGTAACAACCTTCTCGTAGTCTTTTATAGCCAAATCATAATCTTTCCTGTTCATGTGTGCCTAGAGGAAACAAAAAGTAAAATTAAAGCATTGGGACCGACAATAAACAGCTTTGTACTTTTCAAACGTGAGACTAATGCAATGCACTGTTGAAAGGTTTAATGACAATCACAATGAATTCAAAGATTGAAAAGGCAACAGCAAAAGTTGCATTAGTAAGAATGGCTATCTACAATTTTTATTTGCGCCACAGATAGTAACAAAATAAATTTATAAAATGATAGTGTAAGATTCTCTCTATCTTTAGAAGAAAACAAAAAAAAATCACCTGTCCCCTCCTAAAATAAGCCTTCGCATTGTCCTCAGTGAGTTGCAAAGCCTCATTGCAATGCTCAATGACTTTTGCATTGTCTCCCGATTTCAACTCGCACAGAGCCAAATTAAGACGGGCCGTGACGACAAGTTCATCACGCTTCTTTTTTTCCTCTCCTTCCAATGTCTCGCCATCCAGATAGTCCAAAACTGTGCTGTAGTTGAGCTTAGCTTTTTCCAAGAGGCCTTTCTGTAGATATATAATTTAATATAAATGTGGCTTTGAAGTGTTTTATCAATGCAAACTGAGAAAATAAAAGGAACTGTAAGACTGAATTGCTGTTGAACTACAAGTAGTACCGCACTTGGTAAGGGCATACATAAAGATTTATCTGTAGACACACAAAGGTAAAGTCCAAAGTATAACAGCCACATTTGATTTACTGCAAATATCTGCGATTCCCATAAGAGAAATCAGATATTCAAATAAACATGTAAAAAAAAAAAGAAAGAATAAAGGAAAAGAGAACAAATTCCAAGACGTTTCGAGCATGTTAAAGCATTCAATATTTTCCTCTCTAAGTTTTCTTGACAATACCATGAAAAAACATTTGCCCTTGAAAGGTCTATTCCTCGTGTACTCCCTGGTCACCTTTGGATGCTTCTTCCCTTGATATACACCTTCAGCTTTTTACTCAAATCTATTTCTTCCCCTGCAGCTTCCTTTATACTTTAGCACAAAAGCACCTCTTTTTTCTATTCTCCTATATCTTCTTTTTTTTGCTCAAGTTTCTCCCTTCTGCTCCAAATCTAGTTCCTCTGAACGTTACTGAGATCTCTACCCTTTCCTTCCACTTCTCACTACACCCACCTGATCTTGACTACAATCACCTATTTCCATTCTGCTCTTTTTAAGACACTCAGAACCATCACTTAAGATCTTTTCTTTGTGTTACCTACTCTATAATCTCAATGATTTTTAGATCCAGATGAGGCCTTTCTTTCAAGCCAAGGACAAACCTGGTCCAATGAAATCTGACTTACCACCTGATGATCAGGCACTCAATTGAACTTAAACCTCCTTATTGCTAGTCCTGTGCTTTACCTAAAAAGCTATCTGGTGCTCAAACCATCAAGTGACTTGAAAATCCTCAAACTGTTTATTTTCATTCTTTCTTTGCCACGCCGTTGTGATAACTGACTAAGCAAGAAGTGGGTTTATCCGTCAGGTGCCATTACACTCTTGTCTTTCACATTTAATATAATCAGAATTTATTTGCGACTGGCCCCTTTGAACTCCCAGGCACTAATAGACAATAGGTGCTTGAAGCATCAGAATTTAGATTGAGGAGGGGGCTGTCACTCCTCCGTACATTTGAGGACAAAAGGCTAGGGGTTTCGCTGTTGATAAGTTTTGTCAACTGGGTAGGCAGGACAAAGTTTGTTTGTTTTGAGAATAATCACTTCAGCTGGTGTTGAAATTATGGATTTAAAGAGTTCCATGTTGAATCTAAACATACCTGACTGTATATTGATCAAATTCATTTATATAAATATATATTTATGGGTGAAATGAATTTCAATTTTCATTACAGTTTCTGAACATAAAAATCAATTTAAATCTTGCACAAATTATCAAACTACTGACCTTGAACAATTCTGTTCCCTTTTCTTTTCTGATTTTTGCTTGATCCAACTTTTCAGGTGTATCCATTTCATATGCTCTCTTTGCCTGAGGAAAGATGCACATAAATAACATTGTCTTATTCACGAAACCGAAAAATTCAAAACGGTATATATCTTAAATTTCCACGATGAAAAAATACACCCATCCCAACAAAATACTGCATGAGCACAAATGAAAACTGGGCAAATTTCTTTTTAAAGACAAACTTTATGACAGAATGTAACCACCAGATAAGCATATTTCATTACCTTTTCGAAAGACTGAAGTGTCACATCAAATACCAAAGTAGCATCAGGGGGCACCCCTAAACTGTCACTGCCCTCCTTCCCAAAAGCATATACTGGTTTCATGGTAAATTTGGAATGTTCTTTTTCTTTCATCTTTCTCACTGCCATCTCCAGTCCAGAGCAGATTTTAGGATCTTCAACCTCTCCCAGAACAAAAGAGGTAGTTGTCTCTTCAAATATGACGGTTCCATCATGTTGTGCAGAATATTTGACTGGGGAAGAGAAATAATCAATTTCATTGTATCCCTGATCATGACTTCAATAAAGTTATCTTTTCTGTTTTCAACAATAAAAGTTAATCTGTGCTAAGCTTTCATGACTGTGTATGACTCTTGGAAACTCATATTGGAAATATTAAAGTCCCGAGTTTAAAATCAAGTTTTAATTGTTACAGAAAGACTCATCTGTAACATTGAATAGTTCACAGAAACAGTCTTTTTTTTTTGTTTCACTTTTCAAGTAAGTAAATATTAACATAAAGTTATAGAAAAAGTCCTTATAAATAAACTATCGAGTGAAAATAAACATAAAAAAGCCTTCAAGCCCTTTATGGTCAAGAGCGATAGAAGCCTAGATTTGTAACACAATTTTTTTTGACTATGCGTTGCTTATGCATTTTTAATAGTTTAGAATCTTTTCAAACAGAGACAACTAAAATGTTTTCCAGTCCTCTGAACCCCTCTAGGAGTTAAATAGAAGGAATCAGAGTGTAATATGCTCTGTAGTGAAAAATGTGAATGACATTCAGCAGGACAAAACGAATGCAACAAAACTTATTCACCGTTGATAATGATAATGATTATAATAATAATAATAATAATAATAATAATAATAATATTAATAATACAAATAATAAAAAGAAGAACAACTGATACTTACTTGTAACTTTGGCAAAGTCATTGGGATTTAAATAGCCACTTCCTTCCTGTACCAAGGATCGGATGATACCACCATCTTTACTCTTTGTTATGTCTTCACCTGTGAAGAGAAGTATATTACATAGATAAAAAATTATACTCCTTAAAAAGAACAGCAAATGAAAATTACTTTATTGTAGTGGTCATGAATGGCTAAGGCTAATGATAAAACTCCAGGAGGTTCAACATATGCCTGTAGGACTTATACATATTGAAAGCAATACATGTTTAATGTTATTATTAATGTTCACATTATGAGTTAGAAAGTTCATAAGCCAAGTCATGGCAAACAAACAACAAATTTTTATCAGAGTAAGCCATACAATGTAAAAACAAATCAAAAGAACACTCAAACATATATATTTAACGCAACACATGAAAACAAGTTTTACAGCTTTATACATCCTCACTGAGTACCACTGAATTGAAATCACTTTACAAGAACCATAGAATACTATTCTTTAAGCTAACGGAATGCGACTTACCCTGCCATGAGAACAGTTCAACTTCAAACACAAGAGTAGCATTGGGTGGGATCTTAGGTGGTGAACCTGATGCACCATATGCATATTCAGCCTTGCAAGTCAATTTAGCAACCTCTCCCTTCCGCATGGACGCAACCCCCTTATCCCATGCTTTAATAACTTCACCTGACAACGCAAAGAATTAAAATGGCATAAAGAAGTACTTTTCTCAATATTTCAATGCAAAAGTAGCTCTGAAATTCGGATTCAATGTAGGATAAAGCATACATTTTTAAGTTTGCACTTACCATATATATATATATATATAGGCTTATATGTATATATTTATAAACAAATATAGATTACTGCAAATCTGGCATAATATTCATTTCATGTATCTTACCAGCATTTAATTTTCTTTGACTGAGCCAAAAAGTATAGGACTCAAGAGTATGATTGTACAAAATAAAGAATCAAAAAACAGATGGGGGAATTTTTTTATATGTTCCATGGTATGCATTCAAGGGCAACAATCATATTTGAAAAAAAAAAATATTTACTTGAATCCTTTTTGTTGTAGCCATTACAGAAAAGAAATTAAAATCATACAGCTAAAAGACAAAATTAACTTAATTATATAAAACATTGCATTCCCACAGACAATTTGCCTTATTTGAATGAATACTCTTCAGATTGAGAGCAGTTCAGCAAAGTTAACCAATGGCTAAGTAAATCCACTGCTTTTTTATGAATTAATATGATATTTTAATCAGTTAGTGTTTTAAAAAGCATCATCTAAAAAGCTGCAAGTCGTACAACGAATTTAAATTAAGACTCAAAATCAAAACAATGACTGGCATTACATGGAAAAATAACTGCATGTGAAACTGAATTATATACATTATTATTATTATTGATTTTTTTTTTTTTAAAGAGCATTGATTTAAAACTATAAAATCTAATTAATTGCAGGGTCGTCAGCAGAATCTTCCCCCAAATTTCAAGACCCCTATTTACCGAAAAAAAAAGAGCCCCCTCTTGAACAAAACTGGTCATAAAATTGCTAAATAAATCCGAAAGCATTTAAAACAATCACCATAAATCAAAGGGAGACCACTACCATTATCAATAGTAATGAAACAGATGCTAACTATTTTTAGTCATGTTTTGTTTTGTACATTTTGGAGCTGCACTCTACCGATTTTTTTTTTTTTTACGGTGCTTCACAACTACTCAAGAACCTAGATACCTAGGCCATTTCCCATAATTTTCATCTGAATTGATCTTTCTTAAAATGTTGCGTTTCCACAGATCAACTAATTGACCTTTCCCCCCCCCCACCAAAAAAAAAAAAAGATAGTTCCACCCATATTTCCTTACTATTCTAGTATTAGTCAATATTCTGTAAGCTATTTCACACCAATCAATGGGTGCACTGCTGATCAGTGCAACATTTGATGAAAAAAGTAAATTTCAACTCTAAGGTATCATCTAGATCTATCTAGATTTTAAAATCCTTGCTGCTAATGAAAGGGACAAACGAAGAGCAAGGCTTCTTCCAAATTGCACCATAAGTTGAACAGAAGATCAAATTCTATTGCAATCTACCTTTGAATATTTGTTATGCTTTTTGTTCCACATTCCTTTTCAAGTTTTAACCTACTAGATCTAGATCTAGTACTAGAGTCTAGATATCTAGAAAAAATTGATCTACGTTTGAAAGAATTAATATATATAGGCCTACACAATGAAATCTAGATTTTCATACCTTTTCCTAAGGTAAATGTAAATTTCTCTCCTCTGTCTCTGCTGGAGTCAAATTTTGTGCCGTCCAATAGTGTCCCAACATAATGGACTGTCACTTTGTTACCCTTTGCAGGTCTTTCTTCACCACTACCCTCTGTCAAAATTTCTTTGATGATACCCCCATCTTGGTCATCCGTCACATCAATGCCTGGGGCAGACGCAACTTCGTTTTCACTTGCCATTTAGATCTAAATAGTATCTAGTGTAAGAAAAATTATTAATTAGTTTAGAGGTTTCGATACTTCGAGAATCTAGATTCTAGATAAGTATTGTAAAGTACAATACTGTTCTTTTTCTAGAGTCTACAAAACTCTAGCAATGTATATCCAGTAGATAGATCTAGATCTATAAAGCTATTTTATTTCATAAGTATGATCAAAGTTGAGAACATTAAAATAAATTTAATCCAGAATATTAAGAATCGTAATAATGTGATACTGTCAGACGAAGCCCGAGCCGGTTTCTACAAAAATGTGCTTTGTGTTATCTCTGGAAAGTTCGACCCACTCAGCGTTGGTTTTTGTGCGTTGAATGGCTGAAGGGAGATCAGCCAAGTCGCTAAACAGGTATAAAATTTAGGAGTAGGAACCCTTGTTTTGACAAGAACAAAATCGACTTGTTGGTATTGATAACGCTAAATGAGTCTGAACGATGCCCTTTTTCTTTTCTTTTTTTTTTTTTTTTTTTCAACTTACCGGTAGTTTTTAATTTCCCTCTTAATATCCATTAAATTATCGAAGTCAATGTTCCTGTACATTTATTTTATAGTCTATACTTGGCCCTCACGGTTCTCTAGTAAAGTGTGAAATATGATAACTGATCACATAATCTAAGTTATATCATTGCTTTATAAAGTTCATTTCATATTTGTACTTGAGATGTGTTTTGACGAAGATTTCAATCATGGTGATATATTTGCTCATGTTTGTTGACTTCGTATTTCAGTACTTACATAAACCGGTTATTTATTTTTTCGAAAGATAATTACCGGGTGTTAGGTTACCCAAGGTATTACTGTGATACAGTTGAAAGGTCAAGGTAGAGACCAAAGCTAATTGGTTTTAGAGAGATATGTATGATTGTTCTAGTTCTAGATTTAGACCGACCGAAAAGAAGCGTTTCACAAACGCGACTGTGAGACGTGTAAAGCGATAAATTTACCCTTTTCTTTCTGATATTTTATTTCAAATCATTTACATGACCTAGATCTAGATGAGATATTTATGGTTTCCTTTTTTTAAAATTAAAATGGGTCTCATTAAAGTCGAGAATCACACCTAGGCTAGAATCTTTTCTAAATCCTGTGTAGGATCTAGAATCTAGATCTAGTCCAGATTCGAATCTGTTTCTCATAATTCTTGCAAATTAATTTTTACAGGCAATAACTTTATTCCATTCACTGGAAGACGATATAGATCTAGATCTAGCTTTCCAATGCTACACGTAGATACAGATTTAATCAGAATAAAATGCAATCAAGGAATCAAGGGCCATTTGATGAAGAAATGAATATCTGCCTCATCTTTGTATCCTCCCCTCCATCCTCTCCCAATTTCATATTACTAATATGAGTGGGGCTTAAACACCAGTAGTATTTTACCATTATGAATTTAACAAGCTATAGAAATATACTAAATAATTTCAATAAAATCATTGATTATCAAAAAAGAGAAAGAGAGACTGTTGAGGTTTTACATGTATTAAAGCGTTACTCTTAATAGAATTGTAGAGATACATAAGACATGACTTATAGTTCTGATTGCTCTGACACTTTATCTTTTTCACCCCTCTACTAGTGAATCAAGTAATATGGAAGTGTTTTAATTATTCTTATGTTAGCTGAATACTACAAATGTATTTTATTACTCTTTATGCTGTAACTAAGCCATCTGTAACATAAGCAAGCCAGAACTTTCAATCCCAGTGTATATTCAAAGGCTATAGAGGATTTACTAAAGCACTGGTTCTCTTAGTCTTATTGTTTGTACACATAAAGGGTTTGTTTGGGGGACTAGGCCTACATAAAGCTTGAATTTAGTGGATTAGGATATTTTTTTTTAAATTAAGTTTTGGATCACTGCAGTTATATGCAAGATCACAGCGGGCAGGGCAGCAATCAGAGTAGAATCGATTACAAAGGCAATCAAAGGAGAGCTTGACCTTAATGAAGCTAGGCCCAATATGAATGGAAGTTCTCATGACTTGTGTCTTCATATCTTGCTGCATACACACAGATAGAACACAATTTTTCCTGTCTCTTTTTTGAAAGATTATTCATATTTTGACTCCATTTTTTTGGTTGCCTGTGGAGAAAGAAATATGCTCTCTGAGTCATGCTAGGATTTTTTTGTGCACTTTTGCAACATCTGTTTGCCCCTTTGGTTTGTGTGTGGTTTATCCAGTAATGGAACTGATATTTTCTTGCAAAGTTTGGCCCAGCATTTTTCAATGGTTATCTATATTTAATGCTTGTAGATGGCTGAATTCATAAAAAAAAATATCGGAGAAAAGCACAGGAAAATGCAAGTTAAACAAAGATTGTGACCGATTGATTTAAACATATGATGTGTTACATAGTAACAAGGGACACACAGCAAAAGGACTGGTAAAGCTTTTTAAAAATGTTTTTAATGAAAAAAATAGGCCATTGAATCTAACACTTCTCCAAAATTTTTTTTCATCCACGGAGATTTTTAGCATTTGGCTGGTGAAAAGAAACTCATTTCTCTTAGATGAAATAGTTTGCACTTCATGAATTATTATTTATAAATAAACAAAAAATAGAAAAAAAGAATGGATGTACATGTATAAAATCATTCAAGAAATTAAATGAGTGTTTGTAGGACCACAACAAAAAGCTTGCAGAGGCTGTCGGTTATTACTCAGCATACTGTAGGTCAATCTGCAATGGCTTCAACAGAAGCTTCAAAATCTGGAATGGACACCACAAATAAACAGAACTCCAGTTCTCAAAATCACTCGCCGTTGTTTAAAAGAAGTTATTGTCGGACAATGAGTGGACAAAGCACAGCTGGGATCATCGGTAAGTTTCTTTGACTACATTTAAATCTAATAAATTTATCACTTTTGCTTCAATTCAAATCTGAGATAAGAAAAGTGCAGAGCCTGATTCATATAAAGCTATTAAATAATGTTTTATTATTACCTATTATAATTTATATTGTCCTCTGTGTCACTATTCTATCAGCAGGACATCTTGGCCACCTCTCATATTATTGCTGAAATGTTTAAGTTGGGTGATCTTAGCTTATCAAGGTGTTTTTTTAATTTATGTAAATCTTAACATTTCTTTGCTTTAGTATTGAGGCCAAAGATAATTTTGCTTCTGATTTCATATTATACCACTTGCTGTTTTTATACTCTGGCAGAAGAGAATATATGTTTTATAATGGAAAAGAGATATACATCTTGAATTAAGGCCAAACAAAATTGAACTGAAACTCAAAAAACACAAATGTTACCCAATTATTTTCATTCTTTTTCATTTATTAAATGTTTACCTATATTAAAGATCATAAGCAGTATAATTTCTGCACATGCTGATATATATATATATATATAGTAAACCTCTTTTTTTCTTTTCTTTTCTTTTTTTTATTTATTGAATTTTAATCTATAATTTTTAAATTTTTTGGTGCTCACGAGAAAGAGATAAATATATATTTTTTTTGTGGAAAATAAGAACTTTTCATACACCTTAAATCCTAATGATTGAATAAATGCTTTGTGAAATATTAATATCTTTATCAAAGGATATTTGTGAATTTTATTTGGATGTTGTTGTTTTTTCAGTTATAGGGGATGAAATTCTGAAAGGTCAAACTCTAGATACCAATTCCAACTTCTTATGCAAAAAGTTTTTCACCCTTGGAGTGAAAGTTCAGAAGGTAAAATACTTATCAAGTTATTTCCCAAGTGAAGTTGAAATTGTTCTGAACATTGGAAAAATAATATTTTCATCTTGCATCAAGGAAAATAAATAGCTACTGAAATCCTGTCTTTGTCATTCGAACTTGTTTAAAGAAGTTATAAAAATAAATTGTTTCAGAACCATGATACGAGATATAACTCGCTTTTCCCCTCTCAATTTTAACAGATAATTCCTTTGTTGGCAATGATTTCTTTGATACCTTATGGGATTGAAATTAAATCATGTTGATTACTATTTGCTAGCTTTCAAAAGCTTGAGACTAAAACCTTTACCATCTAACTAGTGTAAATGCTATTTTGTTTTATATATATATATATATGTAAAGAATCCAAGCTCTTCTGCCCTCTCCCCCCTCTGTTTTTATAACCACTGCTGAATATTAATAGAATAAACCATCAGTATTACATTTATGAGTTGAAATTAAGTTTTTTTGACAGAGATGATAATTTCTTATTTTTTTTTTTTAATTTTAAGGCTCAAGGATTGAGAAATAAACTTAGATTAGGTTATTATTTTGATTACAACTATGCTTTCAAGGTTTAGAAAGCAATGCCACATAATTTAACTTCCAATTATCAATATCCATTCAAAATTTTCATGATTTCCAAGAAAATTAATACGATAGGTATCTTACAGCATATCTTCAACTTTTCCAAAATTTGATGCATTGTATAGTCATATTTGAAATTAGATCCTAATTTAACTGGTGATAATTAATATTGCCATGCAGTTGTCAGTAAAGGTCAATGTTTTGTTTTTTCTCCCCTCTCATTACCATTGTGACTGTCAGGATCATGGTTATAATCGTTATTATCCTTACTATCTTCATCGCACTGCTTCCCCCATGATAGCCTTTACTGCTTTCTCTTCAGATTTCAGTAATTTGTGATGAAGTGGATGCCATAGCTGATGAAGTTGCATTGTTTTCTGAAAAATTCACCCATGTCATCACTTCTGGTGGAATTGGACCTACACATGATGACATGACATTTGAAGGTATTGGGCACGGGGTTTTGGATAAATTTAAAGTTTTCACTTAGACAATGAATATTTTCTTTCCCCAACATACTTGTCCTTTAACAAAAGTATGCTTTTCATATATTTGAACTACAATCAAACATGGATCCCTTGAAATCAAAGGTTAGGCAAAGCGGTCTTTTTTTTCTCTGCTAATTCTTTATTTCTTTTCTATTATCTCTCCCTATTTGTCAAGTTAATATCAAATTATAAATCTCATTCATGGAACAGTCTTCACACCACTGTACAAAAAAGAAGTTAAGTTCATATTATCATAAGAAATAAAACAAGCTGTAGGTTTGAATTTTTTTTATTTTCTATCACATTTGCCACTCGAAGATTACATTTTGACCATTGATCCAACACCAGCAGTATTGGTAATTTATGGATAAACAAATTTTGTTTGCCTCTCTGCCATTTTACTATAATTGTGAATAGATGCCCTTGCTTTTGATCCTTGATTGTAGAGGGCCAAGAGGGAAGGAAGAGACGGGCGCAAGTATGGGGTTAAGAGGTGGGGGAGGGGGGTTAATACTTTTTAGGAAAATAGCATTTTTAAAGACAACTCTTTTCAAAGATATGGATCTGAGGTAAGAAAGGTGTTAAAACATTTTTAAAATTCAAACATCAAAATAAAAGCAACAAAAAATCTAGAATCTAATTTTTTGTTTATATATATAATATGGTCATTTGAATCTCTAACTTCTCTGATGGCTATAACAAGAACAGTATATATATATATATATATATATATATATATATATATATATATAGCTGATTGATTATCTGGATGAGATATTTAAACACATACAGTCAAGCATGAACACGCGGCATTTTGGAGGAATTTCACTATGTTTAAGAACCCTGCATCTGATACATATGTTTGTTAAGTAAGATTGTTGCACATGGATTTTCAAATGCAGGGTCTTAAACATAATGAAATTCCCTCAAAATGCGTGGTGTTCATGCTTGACTGTATGTGTCTAAGTATCTCATCCAGATAATCAATCAGTTAAATATATTCAATGCCCAATTTATGAGGCAATCTAAATTGGTGCTTTTAGGAACCGACAGACTGTAGAGAAGCTTTGGGATGCCTACTAAGTGCTTAATTTAGTCCTAAATGTAAAAAAAAGGCTTTCCTATTTTATAAATCAAGCATAATTCATCGTATGGATTCATTCTTTATTTCAAGATTCATTCTTTATTTCAACACACTCTTGACAAAGACAGACTTTGGTGAACTGAAACAATTTGTCTTTGCTCTGGAAATCAGATTTTTCGGAAACTTACTTATGTTAAAAGTAAAAGAAAAAGTTCTAGTGGATCAGATTTCAATTTTATTCAATTTCCTGGTACATTTGAGGTTGAAGTGACATCTATCTATTTACAATATTATCTCGTGGGAATTATTTCTTGAAAAGTAGACAGTAACCTTAAAGATAAGTTAACTTTTTCCTGGCCCTTTTTTTTTCTTGAAACTCTGAAGGTGTTGCCAAAGCTTTTGGGCTAAAGACTGAATTTCATCCTGAACTTGTTGAGCGCATCACACACTGGTTTCACACAACAGACATGACCTCACCAGAAATGAAGATGGCAAAGGTGTGGGTATAGAACTTTGTCCCACTTTTCTTTTTTTTTTTTTTTTTTTTTATCACAGAACTAGAAATGACTGGCATGATTAAGACTTGCTTGGCATTCCTGAATGCATGTAAAATAATTTGGCTCTCCTATGGCAGTTGTTGTAACCCAATTTTTTTTTCCAATATTCTTCTTCAGTTAATTTCTAGGGAACTAAGTCAAGATCAAATTGATAAGAAATAAAGCTAACTCGACAGTTTTTAGGTCCAATGTCAGCTTAGGTTGCTTTACTGATAACAGGTCAAACCTTATGTCTACCAAGTCCTATTTTTTTTTCATTTTAATCAAATAATTTAGATCAACCACATTATGTAGGGACAAAGAATATACCACAATTATCTCACTTTAAGTGTGAACCAAATAAAGGTTTACAATTCTCACAGTGACGGTGTTTATATGTTCACAGATTCAAGTTTACAACATCACTTAGGTTTTCATCTTTCCAATTTACTAGATAGTTAGGCATTATTGCAATTTTTAAGCTATCTTAATGAATACAATTCTGGTCTTCATCTAGGTAAAGTTTTTGATATAATTTAAGTTTGCTTAACACACAGTAAGTCTTAAAGACGGTTTAACTATAAGATTTCCTGTAGAAACAAGGATTTCTTAGAAAGTCTTTACTTTTCCACATTTTAGTGTCACTGGAATTACAATCAAACTTTGTCAATTCATCTATCTGATGTTAGATTACTTTCAATTAAAATTAGAAATAAAATACTTGTCATTGTAATTTGAAATGTTGTCTTTCAACTTTGAATTTATTTTCTCTAAGACCCATATTAAAAAAAAAAAATTGGTATGTACAGAAACAGCCCCTGAGATTAATGTGGATTTGAAAGGATAGAAAAGCAAGTAAATAATGATAATTGTCAGAGATTCCACTTTTTGGGCAATTTTAAAATTTCTGGCATATGCCTGTAGGTGTGTTTGTGGGTGGTGAAGTGGGGGGTGAAAAAAAGTTCAGGCAAAATTTTCAGACTTGGGTGGCATCTCTGGTCATTGACATTTGTATATATCTTAGAGGCCTGAGGTAGGGATTGTGCCATATGAATTTAAAGATGTAAATTAAAAGAAATAGCCATATTTATTCATAACATAAAAATTACTCCATTACGAAGTTGCATTTTTTTTTATTTTTCTCTATTAGATAAGAATGAGGTGGTGTAAAATGACAAAATGGTTTTAAACTAAAGCCTTATTGTTTTGTGGGAGGGATGAGTATCTTAGGTAATTTTAATGTTAAAAGGACTATTCATTCTAGACCAGTTTTCAAACACTTATCATGCAAGTATGTGGAGTAACACTGATCAGTTAAGGTTGCCAAACTTCATTCTGGGGATATAATTATGGGAAAGTTGAACAAAAGAGGCAAATGGGCTACAATAGTAGTATTAAACACAGTTATATTAGTAATGGTAAAAATAAATGTAACTGCTGACTTAGTTTAAGGTCCCTTTTGGCTAAAACTTATTTCCTATGCATGGGCATACATAATTTTGTGGATTTATAATTGAGAGATTTCACTTCTTTTGGCTTATCTAAGGTTATCTCTGTATTGTATAATCTAGATTGAAGAACCTATATTAAATTAATCTTAAAAAAAGGTCATTAAAGACAGGTCAGGGATTAGACTCTTGCATATGTTTTAAGTAGTTGCAGGGTATGGCTCTTTTAATTTTTTGGTTAGTCAGTTATGGTTAGATAAGAGGGAAAAAAAACGTTTCAGAACCCAATTTTTTAATATATATATATATATGAATATATGTGAAAACTTAATTTCATTCTTTCTGATAAAAGATATTCATTTGATGACTTTTTTTTTTTGTCAGATACCTGAAACATCACAACTTAGATTTGGTATTGACCCAAAGACCAATAAGCCTTCGCTATATCCTCTTGTTTCAGTCAGAAATGTGTACCTGTTTCCAGGAATACCAAATTTGCTTGAAAAAGCATTCATAATGCTTGGGGTAAAAAAAAATTCTTTTGTATTGTACTTTCATTTCAGTATCAGTTTAAAACCTTTTTATTTAAAGAGAAGAGATAAGTTTGAAATTAAACACTATTTTATTGCATGTCTCTAAACTTATAATTCAAGAAAGTTGCTTTATATGCTTTCTTTTGGAAAGCTCTAAAGTAAAGCTTCAAAGCACTTCATCACTAAAATCATCACCTTTAAAAAATATGACATTTGAAACCTATTCAGGATACTGAGGTTTCGTTTTGTTGGAGCTAATGTAAATCCAGGAAAAAGGATGTTGTTAAATTGACAGATTTGTCTCAAGCACTTTACATTTTTTGTTGTCGAAAGTGGCTTAGGACAAGTTTTAGTCTGAATTAAACAAACAAGCCTTCAATGAAAATATGGCACCGAATTTGTATTTATTTGCAAAACTCAAAACTTTTTGTTTTTTAAATTTTTTTTTCCTCTTCAAGGACATTTTTCAAAATCCAGATGTAAAATTCCACACAGATACTATTTACATTGACAGAGATGAGGCATCTATAGCTTCAATCATTACAGATGTAGCAAATCGCTACAAGGAAGACGATGTTGTGATTGGATCGTATCCTAATTTGACCAACAGGTTTGAACATTTATCCAGTGGTTACGCCATTGACTGAATTAAAATCTATTGAATAGGCCAAATAGCTTTATCAACATTTCCTGAACGGGGCAGTAACTGATCAAAATAACTTTATCATCACATAGAGGAATAGTCTACTTTACTATTGATCTAAAAGTTTTCTGGCTTTTTTTTGTGCAAAGCTCATTTCGCAGTTTTTTTATTCAGAAAATCTAGGTGGAGAACCATTATCGGGATCTTTTTGCTAAACCTGTTGCAGTCAGGATTTAAACTCAAGTACTCACCTCAAATCTGAATGCTATCAGTAAAATACATCATTGTAGAAAGAATATGATTGTACCCACAGCACTTCTTTTTTTTTTGTTTATGGAAACTTGTGTGGTATGCTTAGAAGAGCAAAATGAAATTTGCATGGTTATTATCAGGTTATTATGAAACTTTTATTGCATATTTACCAACTTTGTATGCAAGCAAAAATATTCTAATGCAAGCTTTGCATTTTAGATGCCATTTAAATATGTTGTGATTGAAGGATAAATTTATGATTTATGTTAGGATTTAGTGTTTATCACTGTTTAAAAAAATTGCAAAGTCTGAAATATCAGTGTTTTACTTGGAAAGCATTAAAACTACTGGTACTAATTTCCAATCAAACAAAAATAATAAAGTATTCTTTTAAACTTGCACTGTCTTCCTTCCTCAGCTATTACAAAGTAAAGATCACTATAGAGTCAACCAACCCAAATAAGATCCAGGAAGTCCACAAAGAAATGACAGAGAAAATGCCAGAAGGTAATTAAGGAGTGTTTTTTTTTTTTTTATTTTAATCCTTATTCAGTAATTGAAACAATTTACAATTTTTAACATTTTCACACCAAACCATTCTAAACCTGAGGAAATTCACATTGATTTAGATCAACAGATCTAAGCCACTTTGAAAAGCAGGTGGCTACCGCTATAAAGCAAAGAAAATAAAAGAGGAGGAAAAATATTTCAAATCTTGCAAAAATGTCTTAAATTGTTCACTGCTTACCTTTGAACCATTCTATGGTTGACGGACTTTTCACTCCAGTTATTGAAGTGAAATTCATGATTTCTGAAGTCTGTTGCATGGTGTCTACGAGCTTGATCCTGGAATATAAACATGAACTAATCTGTTCCTAATTCTTTCTCCTCCAGGGTCTGTCGTCGTCTATGACCTGGATCCTTTGCATTCAGCTGTTCAAGCTGTCTACAGCTTCATGGAAAACCCCAATAAAGATGACCAATTCATACAGTGTGTTCAGGCAGCCATCAGGACCATAGAGACTGCCTTAGAAAAATATTCGTAAGACTTGGAAAATATAACTAGTTTTAATCTATTGCTAGAGTGGATGACTTTATGAATAAACATATTAAATTAATGTTGTTGAGTAAAATTGCTCAACCAAAAATAAAAATTACTATCTTGAACTATCAGGAGAAATCCTACTGACTATAATACATAGCTGACAACCAGTACGTATAAAACTTTTTAGTCTGTATTTGGGCTTCAGAGTATGTCTGTCCATATTGATGCTGAGAAATACTTATTAGGCAGGATTCTGTTAATTGGATGTAAAAAATGCATGCTTGGTGGACCACTCACAGCTTGCAGCCATGGTGTATTTGTTAAAGTTATCATAACAGCAAATTATATAAAGTTAACAATAACTTATAAGTAATAGGTAACCTTATAAACATTTAATTAAGCTTTTGTTAAAGTCAATATTGATAACTGTTCTTAATTGGCTACATCATCTACTAGGTTTGCAGCGACCAATTTTATTTATTGTGCTAAAAATCTGTATTTGCTTTTTTCAAAAGTTGGCAGCTATGTAATACTTTGATTTACCCTTCAGTGATACTCGTATGAATTTTGGTAGATGTAACATGATTGAATAAAGCTGATTCAGATCCTTTGAAGTTACAAACTTTTGACTGCTGATTTTTTTTCCAAGAATTATTGCACAAAGGAATCAGAGATAGCATATTGTGGTTTACCAAAATTATTATTGTATTATGAGAAGCTCTTTACCATTGCATTAGTTATAATGTAATGTATGACTGCCTACAAATCATTGAAAGTTATCAGGCTCTCAATCTATCATTACATAGACAACTCTTTTAAATTCTTTAATTGATTTCAGTTTGCATAACTAGGTTACCAAAGTTGCGTCGAAGAATTTATGCACATTTAAAGATAAAAAAGAAGATAAGTATGCTTATAAAATAATAAACCTGAGAGGTTATTGTCTTTACTGTTTTTATTCAGCAATATATAACTCACCTGTAAACATTTCCGAGGAGCTGTAAAAATGTATTCCACTGTAGTATAGTGTACGATCTTTCACTTTGTTGAGGTACTCATTTTTTAACTGAATGAAAAAAAAAAAAACGAATGTATGCAAAGAGTCTTCCTCAAGTGTTAAATCTGATGCCTGACCTAGTCACAAGTTAAATGCTGTAACTTCTGGCTCCAAAGTGAATCAGTACAACATATCTACACTACCTTTAAGAAATGCTGATGTTGTCAGTGGGTTGTAGATTATGTTCTTAACGTAAATGAGAAGTATATCTTAATCCCTTGGTGCCCTATATGACATACCATGCACTTCACATTTATCTATATAAAAAAATGACAAGATTCGGTACATGACATATCACGTTTGTCAAGGTTTAAAGATAGATTTACCCTATTTGAAGTACTATGCACGTCAAGCTTTATCAATTGAATATCCCCATAGTATTGATAGTAAAGCTAAAACTAGTTAGAAATTCGTGTTTATGGATAATTTTTTTATATGAAATACGCTTTTGTTTAGAATATCTAAATATCTGTTTTCACTCCGATTTGTTTGACCATTTCTCTGTACAAGAGCTCTTTTGATGGACAGTGACGAATAATCAAAAACCACAAACGACCTCGCAAAGCTTAGTGTGATTAAAAAAAACTAGTATTCTGAGAGTTCAGGAAGCTCATTCATTTCCGAACACAAAAATATATATTTTTAACAAACTGGTTCAAATAAGCACACAAGCATCTCAATTTTAAGGCATATCCATTTTCTTGAAATTTCTTAACGGTTTTGCTAGCTCAGATCTAGGTGTAATTCAATGAAAAAAAAACCCCTTGCAAAAGGTTTAATAACTAAACGATTTATTTTATGCAGATGGTATTATGGCTTGCACAGCTTTTTGTAGCTGAATAAAAAGTAAAGGGAGATTTACCAATGCAAACTCATTGTTTTAATAAACGTATGTTGCTTTATTTTTCAGTCTGACTGACATTTGTATAGGGTTCAATGGGGGCAAAGACTGCACAGCATTGCTGCATTTGTTTTATGCTGTTGTGAAAAAGTGAGCCAATTTTCCTTGACATTATTACAGTATTTAATGAAAATCTGTTGGTATCTTGTGAGGTTCTTTAATCTAAAGCTTCTTTTCTTAACACTTGATACTGGATCCCTTAGGTGAGATCAATAATGACTTTCCTCACTTGCTTGTCCCTATTTTTATTTAAAAAGAAAGAAAAGTCATACAAAACCCCAATCATTTCTGAATTTTCAAAATAGCATCTGGTTAATATCTGTAAAAAAAATACCAATACATAGAGGTTTAGTTTGCAGAAATTTTCTCTTGTTTTGTGAAGAAGAAAAATATATTCATTGACTGATTTATTTTGAAATGTTATAAAGAAACAAAATAACTGTATGAAAACTAAATCAAAGCATGCTGTTGATTGAAAAAAAAATTTTTTAAAGCATTGATGTTTTTATACTTTTTTCTTTCCCCCCCCTCCAAAATCAGACAACTTTTTTAAAACCTGATGTTCTCCATGAACCAGTTTCTTTCCTTTTTTTTCTCAGGCTACTCTGTCCTTTGTCTGTCTGTCTGTCTCTCTCTCATTTATTCTTTTCTTCATTTTTATATTACCTACCAGATAGGAATAAGTGGAAAGGATCAATCATGTCTTTTCATTTTGTTTTTTTCCTCTATCCCTAGGAAATACCCTAATTTAGACTTGAAACTCCAAGCACTCTATATCAGAAGCAGATGCAGATTCCCAGAAGTAGAGAAATTTGTACAGCTCTCTAGAGACAGGCATGTTACACCAAGTCAACCTTATCTTGTTTACCCTGCTGCAGAGTTAAAAGAAAATCCTTGCACTGTATATGGTTTTTACACCCATGAAGTAATTTTGGGTATGAAACATTTTGAACATTTATTTTCAGGACTATATTTTGCAATTAATTAATTTTTTTTTCTTCCTGTGGAAATGTGATGACAGTTAGGTGGCACCGTTGTAGCTAAAGGGACATTCTTCATGGATTTACTATAGGAGGTGTGAAGTTTGAAACATCATCTTTTAAGTTTCCCTCTGGCGGGCTGGGACTTGTTTTTATGTAGAAAAGGTTTTTAAGATGACCATGTTGTATGCTAGCTATATATATATATATATATATATATATATATATATATATCAAACAATCTAATAAAGAAAAAGGATACTTTCTTTTGTTAAACCCTCAATATAAAAAGAAAATTAAGGACCAAGGACTCTTATTACTAAATTTTATTTTATGATAGGACATTATATTTCTTTTACTCAGATAGGAAGGGAAATCAGTGAAAAAATATCAGAGCTATGCAAAAAGAAAGGCATTTGACTTTATTTGATTTTGTTGCATTTGGAAAAAATTGCTTTGATAAGGCATAATAATTATGTGAAATTGATTTTGTTTTCCCAAAATTATGAAATTAGTGAAAGCTAAAGGCCATTTTTTTTATGTAGAACAATCACTTTCCTTCTCAAGATATAATATGGAAATGCTTCACTACGACGGAAGAATCAAAGAATGCTTGGAAACTATGGCAAGTGATCGACCGAACATCAAGGCAGTCATCATGGGTACCAGAGCCACAGATCCTTACTCAGGTATAATTGGGAAAAGTTTTTTTGCAGAAATTACATGATTCTGCCCGTTTTTTTTTAAATTTTGATTGACAGTTTGAAATTCCCTTTTCAATCATGGGAAGTAAGTCAGAAATAGTTCTTAAATACATTTGAGATGTTCTATACCTCTTCATGTGTGCTTCCTTTCATTTTCTTTAAAAAAAAAAAATAAAAAAAATTTTTTGTTGTGGTTTTTTGCCAAATAAGAATCAAAGGAACAGCAGAGTGTTCAATCTACCCTTAAAAATGAGGCTTCTTGAGGTGTTGCCATGAGTATCATGCTTTATTATGTTGTTCTTTGTGCTATGTATGCTTGTTTTCACTTTAAGTGCATTGGCAAGGAGCAGCTTAATTACAAATAACAATTAGAATGTACATTATCATGGATTTCTTTTTGTTATTAAGGAAGACTGTTGTTTATATCATGGTACTGCTGTCATTTTTCTAAAATCATATTGGCAAGAGGAACAATGTAATTTGTATTACAGTTTTCCCAATTTGTTCTGTTATATTTTGACATAGATATACTGAATTTTCACAGACAAAATTGTATTGATTGTACATAAGTTTTGCTAGAGACTTGAATCATAATTATTTTTGTAAAAAATACTAAATGAATAATTTAGTATCAAAATTTATTTTATTTCAATTTATATTTTCTTTCACATCATACTCATAGCAAATGATCTTAGTACAAATGAGCATATTTACAAACACTGACAAAACAAGGTATAATGTCTCTCTTCCCCTCGCCCCTGCACAAAAATTGTTCCCTGTGGCGTTTTCTATTTTACTTATAGTCTGATCAATGTTGAGGGATATTATAGAAAACTTCTCTTTTGCCTTCATATCATATTTTTTTTGCGGCATTTATGTTGTAGGATGTCTGACGCATCCTTAACCTATTGTGTTTAAGCATATAAAAATTCAGTGACAATTTGAAAATTATTTAAGAGTCAGGTTCTAATACTCCTATTGGTATTTTTATTTTAGGAGAGGCCATCAACAGATGCTTGATTCAGAAAGATCTTGGCTCCAGTATGAGGCTAAAATACTATATAATTTATCATGCATGCCTAATTTTCACTCATTTAATTTATTCTCTGTCTTTAGCATAAGTTTATAGTGCTAATTGAACTTGTATCTTTTGTAAACTTTCTCTCAGCACATCTGGAGGAATTCTCCATGACAGATCCTAACTGGCCACAGGTGATGCGAGTAAATCCAATGCTTCACTGGCAGTACAGCCATGTATGGCAGTTCATCAGGCAGCTCTCTTTGCCCTATTGCAGCCTTTACGATAGAGGGTCAGTGCTTCATTGGAATATTACAAAAAACTCGAGATCGTGAGATTGTATTTTTGCAAAACTATTTCTTAACTCAGAATATCAAAGTGGTGAGAACAAAAATAATGCAGCACCAAAAGCAAAAAAAAAAAAAAGGAAAATCGAGATTTTTACTTTGCTCCTGATTGGTGAAAAAAGCAAGGGCGTTTTGTAAAGTTTTCATGCCATAGGAAATTAATAGCCAGAGACTCACCTTGCTCACTGTAAAGATTGCTGGATGTAGGATAGATCTAGTCAATAGATGGTATCTCAGGCTTAAGAAATTATAATTCAAAGTTTAATACTAAATTTGTATTGGTTTTAAACAAAGTGCTAGGAGTGTTGAAGAACTTTAGAACAGAAATTTTTATTGACACTCATGCCATTGAGGTATCAAGGGTATGTAGGAGCAAATCAGTATTAAGGTAGGATTAAGTTAAAAAAGAAATAAATACATACCGTGAAAAAATACAGGTGTATATGAAATTGCTTGGAATGCAAAAATGACTTAAAATTATAAAACAAAAGGCACACATGCTTCTATCGATAGCTATCATATATATAAAATCACATCTTGAAGTGTAAAGATTTTGCTGAATATAAAGTTTAATATTATACATAATATATGATAAAGATATTGGTATTAGTTTTCTGTTGCAGAAGTGAAAACATTTATACAAATCTTGTCCAGTCTTGACTTTTATCATTGAATCGCGTTATTGATTTTAGCAGAAAGGAGTTAAAGTGCCAAGCTGTTCATGTCTTCTGTGTCCTTCACCAATCGCTACGCTCTATCTTTCTGCTGCTATATTATTTATGCAGTGGATATTATTTATTTAGTGGATGTGGGGAATCTTTTATGATTTCTAACATTTTGTTAGAAAAATGTGTCTAGGTTGACCTGTTTTTTTTTGTTTTTTTTTCTTGAACCAATTATCCCTCCCCGCTTTTCGTTCTTTTTTTTGTCAAGTCTGTCCTTGTTTTGTTTTTGCCTATTAGCTCTCCAACAGATGAGGACAAAAGTTAAATCACTGGTGATTATAGAAGAATAAAAATATTTGAAGTAGATTTGGATTGATGCTAAAAGATCTGAGTTTCCAGCAACAGTATATTCAGCAATATATAGATCCTTGATCCTTTTATTCTTTTCACAGATATACATCTCTTGGCAGCATGGACAACACACATCCAAATCCCTTGCTGCAGTATGTGGACAGACGAGGCGTGCTTACATACAAACCTGCATACATGCTGGAAAGTGGGGAGCATGAGAGAGACGGCAGGAATACTTGATGTAACTCTGCAACTTAGGAGCTATGCCATGGATACTTGACGTAACTTTGAGTCCTTGCCGTACAAAAGAAAAAGTTAAAATTTTGAAGCAGGCACATTTGTTTGGGATGGGCTATTATACACTTTTATGTTGGATTCCTTGACGGAACAAAGAATATGTTAGCGTTACATGTTGCATTTGTGATACAAAATGAGGGAGTGACTGGTATGAAGAGATAGAGTTGTGGGAGAGAAATGAAGGTAATTTGAAAAAATGGAATGAATATCATCCAACTATAGATTGATCTGACTTTTTAATTGTGTTAAAGGATTACACAGTCATACGATATTCAGGCAAGTTAACAAAAAATAACGGAGAATTTTTTATAAGCAGGTATGAGCTTTCATTTTATGCACTTTAATTTATTTTTTCAATTCTGTTTGAACTTCTGTTTAGAAAACATTAGATCTAGGACTTGTGAACAATTATATCAAAATTTTACGTTTTATCTTTCAGAGGGTTTCAATTTTTCTTTATCTTCACTAATGTCAGCTTCATGGAACATTATTTTTAAAAAATTCTTTATCTTAAGTTAAAGTAGGTTTCAATTTTTCTATCTGCTCTAGTTTCAGCTTTTGTAGACAACTTTTTTTTCCCTTTTTATGCTTTAATTTTATCTTGAAGTTGGTTTTAATTTTTACACTACTTTTATCTCAGCTTTGTAAATATTTTTTTTAATGAAAAACTATGACCTTTCTTTTGATAACTAGAAAAAAAATAATAGCAGTGAAATAGAAACCTCAGTGGTAGCAGTGTCCATTGTTTATGTGTATTTGTGAAATTGCTAACCTGTAGAATGTTTCTGTCAAAATAAACTTAAAATTGTTGGTCTTACATTTTAAGTACTTTAAAAACTTGCATCATTCAATGTTTTAGCTCTTAAATGAGTTGATTATCCCCAACATTGTCTCTTATTATTTATCATCAACTTACAAGTGAAGCTTGACCTTAAGGTAATATAAGGAGAGGTAGCGTGACTTCTTCTAATGGGTACTTGAATGTACATAACATGGGTGACTAGTGGTGATGCACTATTTATGAATTGGATCTCATTAGAGAAAGTTCTGCAGGTGTTCCATATTATACAGTCGAGTCAATAATTCGAATCCGGAGAGTACGATTTCTTGGATATCTCGAAGTCGTTGTACCGAATATTTTTCTCTTTAAGCTTTATTAAAAAATATCGGTTAATTTGAATTTTGAAATAAGGATCCTGTTCATTCGAAGCTATCTTAGCGAAATTTTTTGATTCTGAAAGCACTTTTCCTTATTTGTAAAATGGAAATTAGTGCAATGTGCCAAACAGCAAGCGATTCTGGTGTGTTTATGTGTGCTTGTTCCCCCCGCTTATTTTACAGAAGAGTGCAATAATGCTATGAGAAGGAAAGGGAAAGGGATTAGGCCCAGGGATCAGGTGACCTATAGTAGTTGCCACCCCTCACACACAAGGTGACATTCCTTATCTATCATCCACATTTTTTTTTAACTCTCTTACTCTATATATATACTGATAATTCGAATTTCGGATAATTTAAAGTCTTTATTTGATCCCAATGATTTCGAAATAACTGAACTCGACTGTACTATATCTCATCCTGACTATATCGTCTTCCCCTATCCTAGTCTTCCAGCATTTAGCGAGAGTGTTTTTTTTTCCACCAGAGAGGTCATCTTGTGTGCCCAGTTACACCTGGATACTGCCTCAACTTAAGATGTATAATTTCTGGTTTTCAAAGTAATGCTTCTTTTAAAGAGGTTGGGGTAAGCTAATAGACTAAATATGTAACAAAAATAATGACAAATAGTGTATGAGTCATGGGATAAATTAGATCACTTGACGTTTGTGCTTACTTAATACTGGTGATAATTATAGATGTGTAGCAACTGTGGCTTGTTTCAAGGGCAAAGGCTTGATAAAGACTTAATGGTTTGTTAAACCAGCTGAGATATATATTTTTCTTGCTGTCAATTTTTTTCATTATTATGGTACCTTTGGGTATTTTGGGAACATTCCTCATGATTTTAGATGAGAAGACAGTTGTAAGAAACTTACAGGTTTTGCTCAACTGTACTTTTTAATTGCCACCAAGAAAAGCTATTAAGGTGTTCCCACCTCTTCAAAACAAATAGTTTTCAATATACTACTATAACTAGGTATATCTATACTCAATATCAAATTTATCTCACCTGCGACAAAACACTTTTCTTCTGGTTATTCCCTCCTGACTGAGATATTTTGGCTTCTTTAAAAAACACATAAAGAAAAAAAAAGATATTAGGCAATTATTCTGAAAATTTTGGATCATTAAAATTTATTTTGTATTTGTTAGTTGCAACAATTTTTTTTCTAGATTGATTTTTTTTTTGTTTTTTGTTTTTGTTTTTTTTTTTTTCAAATGGTAAAAATTTGATTTTTCAGAAAATTTGTGAAGCCCACAAAAGATGAGGCTAGCAGATAAGAACACATAAAGATTCTAGATCATTATAAGAAAATTCTTCTACAGATCCGTGTGCCTCAAAGAGACTAGATCTTTTTTAGACCATAATCGCGCTAGATCTAACATAAACCTAGATCTAGGTACATGAATCATTACTATCAGGCTAATGTCACAGATTTCACTGATTCTGGGCTGACTTTTAGTTCTGCAACATAATCTATATTTTTTTGTAGAAAAAAAAATGATACTGCAGTGATAAAAGTGCAATTTGAAATCCTGGTGAAGAAATGGTTAAGGAACAAAAAAGTAAGGCAGCGAGTTGTTTGTGCGGTTGCCATAGGAGTTAGAGCGCTAGAGGTAGAAAATACAAGGGTTGTGGGCGCCGTCTTAATGGAATTTTAGGTTGCCTGCAACAGGTGTGGGCTGCGAGTTAAATGGTACATGTTTCAATTGAATTCTATGGGCTTTTTTATTTACCCAAGTGATTTAGGAATTTAAACAGAGTTATCATTTTTCTAAATTTATTTCATAATATCAAAAAGTTTCTCTTAAATAACTTTTTTCCAAACATTATGCACAATCAATTTTTATGCTCCACATTTGAATCGGTTTACAAGAAGCTTAAACACTTATCATAACCATTACATTGGTAACAATTTTGACAAGATTCTGCCTTCTTTGACATGATGTGGAGGCTCATAATAAAGACATTTTTATTTCTAATTTTTTGCTCACCTATTGCTGTTTTTTTTTGTGTGTGTGTGTGAAAAAAACAAACTACAATAAAACATGAATGTTATTGTTTTGATGTGCATTTCAAAATATTTTATGAATCTTTATTTTCATACAGTTGAGTCCAAATAATTCAAATCTGGATAGTTCGAATTCTTGGACATTTCGAAGACGTTTAATTTAACCGAATATTTCTCAATTTAAGCTTTATTAAAAAATATCGGTTACTTTGAATTTTGAAATAAGGATTCGGTTAATTCGAAGCGATTTTGGCATGATTTTTTTTATTCTGACACAGTGAAAGCACTTTTCCAGGCTTGTAAATAAAAGTACATGTAGTGCTATGCTCTGCGTGGCAAGTGATTCTTGTGTGTGTGCCCACCTACGTTACAGGCAAGAGTCTGCTTTAAGACTACAAGAGAGAAAGGAAGTAGGCCCACCCCACCTCACTGCACACTTGTATGACATTCCTGATTTGTCATCCTCATTTTTTAACTCTCTTTCTCTATGTATTCTGATAATTCGAATTTCGGATAATTCGAAATCCTTTTTTTATCTGAATGACTTCGAAATAAGCAGACTCGACTATATTTTTGACAATTATAATATGAAAATGGGTGAAAAATATGAAGAGGAGACTGCCAGTAATAGTTATAATCTCTAGTGCCCAGATGATTTTCTCTTACAAACAATACAAGACAATACAGTCGAGTCCGCTTATTTCGAAGGCATTCGGATAAAAAAAGGACTTCGAATTATCCGAAATTTGAATCATCAGAATACATAGAGAAAGAGAGGGGGAAAATTAGTAACGTGGGGTGGGTGGCGTTTAAATAACTTTTAAGAAATTTTTAACTTTCAAAAGCCAATGTAAACAAAAAGAAGGTTGAATGAAACATGAGAAATTCAGTGTTTTCACCAAGCTTTGTTTCTTTCAATATTTGTATTATTTTTTCTTAAAGTACAAACTCAGAATTGTATGCAGGTGTCCTATTTTCTTTTAACAAAGTTGACAGAATAGGAATAGTTCAACTAAAGGAGATTCATTGAAAGAAGGGAGAAGAAGATGGTAGGAAAAGTCAAATGCTGTCCAGCCCCAATTGAATGTGAATACAACTTGAGAGCAAAGCAAGGTTCTGGCAATCATAATCAGACAAATAGACTTATAGTTTCATTTCTTTACGCCAGACTGGCCGCAGTGTACAGCCAGAAGCTTCGTAAAATAGGAAGGGCAGCAGCAATGTTGAGCTGGTGCATACCAATGAAAACATTCCTAATTATTATATACTTTCTAAAATACACAACAGTAAAAGTGCAAACAAATTGTCAAGGCCATCTTCTACAAAAATTCCACTTTTCATTTCACACCAATTTGTCCTAAATCGGGATCATATAAAATAACGAAATAATAAACTTGCTGGGTTTTAAACATCAACAGTTCATTTCAGTCTTCCAAAATCTCCCGCCCAAGCTTGAATTTTAATTCTAATCTTAAAGAGTTTAATTTCATATCATCATCAAAGTAACTGCTGAGAACCAAACTGTGAACTCAAGAGTTAAAGTATTCATTCCTCTAAATGAGCTGACTTTGCACTTTGCAAAATAGATTTCTTTCTGGAATGACATTCAAAAAAATGAAATGATGATTTTTTTTTTTCCGAGAGAGTCGGAGGAGGCAAAACTTGTACTTATCTGTACCAATCTTTTTCAAACTCCAGCTCATTGGCATAGATATGGAGACATTGAGATCCACTAGAACAGAGAGTCACAAGGTTTATTTCTTGAACAACTAATTTTAATGTAATGCACCATGTTTTCAATTGTTCTTTGTAAGCACTGAATATGAAGACGACGAAACTCTATAACTATAACTGTCTCAAAGAAAATAAAAAAAACTTCTTAAATAATAGTATCACAAGTCACAATTCTCCGCTTTGCACAGTGCTATTTCTCACTCAAATCATCATCAGCAACTGAGTCTCCTGTGAATTGTTCTGAGGAAGAAGTTTGTGTGTCACTAGATGTTTTCTCTGCGGCTAGGCTTTCCTCAGCCGAGTGGCGTTCCTGTTCTGCTCTCTTTAATGCAGTCTGCCTCTGCTCCTCATGTTGACTCAGCGCTTCAACTGACCTTGCCTGGGCCTCATGCAGTCTTTGTTCGACTTCTTCTGATTCACTCTGAACTCTTTTCACTTCCTGTTGTGCACTGTATAGTCTTTCTCCTGCGCTTGTTGAGGCATATGCAGCACCTATCAGTAAAAAAAAATAAAAAAAAAAACACTGAAAAAAAGAAGCCCCATGGATTTGCACTGACATAAGCTACAACAAAGAAAACTTAAGAAGTGATGATATTATTAGCCATTATCATTTGTGTCAAAACATTGATACCTTCGCAAACAGTAAAACATCAATTTCTAAAAATGATAAAAATATAAATGAAGACCTTATTAAAAACCTATTGAACTTGCCCCCCCCCAAAAAAAAATAATTGTACTGAATAAAAGTGTGAAAAAAGGAAAGATAAAGAAACCAAACCAACATAAAAAAAAAACACCAACAAAACAAACAGCTTATATTTGCTGCTTTCAACTGCATTAAGTATTTTGGAAGAAAATGGCTTGAGCCTTGTATCAAGCTGTTATTTTGGTTTTAATATGAAATACCCTTTATGATGCACATAGGTTTTCTCTACTGTAGTCCATAAATTAGTACAATAAAAAAAAAATGAAAATAAAAGTAGACAGCTTGGTGTAAACTTACGAAATGTTTAACAAAAAATAGCCCTAACATTTCTTCACTAACCAATTATACATTTTAAGATATTGTTTCCATGTTAGTATAAATGGGGACTTCTTTTCATACCGCATTCTAGAAAGAGACATGAGAGGTTCAATCTGGGTGTAGCAATAATTTAATTCAAATAACAATATGGTGGTCCAGGTAAAACATATATGTTCATGCCTCAAGTCAAGTTTGCCCTTAGAAATAAAATGACAATGATCTTCCAGGTTGGTAAAAATATCAGTTTAAGGATACAAACAGCATCAACTACCACCCTTATACAATTTGACTCGTAAATCACCTACCAACCAACACAATAGGGTATAACAATGGATTTGCAACACCTTTTTTTAAATCAATCATGATTATATTAGCTTAAATATTTTCACCATGCACAATTTCAAAGTCTGTTGATTTGACTATATTCCATGAAGGACTAGATTAGATCTAAAGCACTTGTTCCCAAAATTTATTGATACGAGGGCTCTTTCATAATTAACCGAAAAATGCCTGTAAAATCCGCGTTTTTTATGCTATCAACAAAATTCTTGCACGTGTTCATACCTTGACTCTTCCTTCATTTCTCTACGCAACAGCCAAGTCTGTCAACACACTTTTGCCAACGCCGCACCATGGAATAGATACCCTCTCGGAAGAAACTTCCGTCAAGGTTTTGTAGCCATTTCCGCACATGGTCAACAAGCTCTTCATCGTCATCAAAGCGCTTTCCTGCCAGCTCACGTTTCAGTGGCCCAAAGAGGTGATAATCAGATGGTGCGAGGTCTGGACTGTGTGGTGGGTGTGGCAAAATCTCCCATCCATATTTCTCTAGCCAAACTTGCGTCACTCGTGCTGTGTGGGGTGTAGCGTTGTCGTGTTGCAAAATGACCCCGTTGGTCAACTGCCCTGGGCGCTTTCTGCGAATGGCCTCCCTAAGCTTGTCAAGAGTTTGGCAGTACCTTGCAGCATTGATTGTTTCTCCAGGTTGTAAGGTTTCGAACAGAAGAACACTACGACTGTCCCAGAAAACAGTTCCCATTATTTTCTTTGCTGACCGCATGACTTTGAATTTCTTCGCGACAGGTGAGGATGGATGTTTCCATGTCATCGAATCTTGCTTTGCTTCTGGGATGCAATGGTGCAACCAAGTCTCATCACCGGTGACTATGCTGTCAAGAAAAGTCACATCGTACCCTAGAAAGTCTCCGCCGGCGTTGGCAGTATGCCCGTGAACCCTGCGTGAGCTCTTGCTTCTTCTCAAAAGTTCCCTGCAGATGTCCAATCTTTGTTCTTTATTGTCTGTCAATTGCTTAGGAACCCATCTTGCGCTGACTTTTCTGTAGCCAAGTTCATCAAATACAATTCTATGGGCAGAAGTTTCCGAAATTTCAAGACTGCTTGCGATTTCATGAAGTTTCAACCTCCTGTCTTGACGAATAAGCTCATCAACTCACTTCACATTGTCTTCTGACGTCGCAGTTATCGAACGCCCTCTCCCTTCCCTGTCTGTCAAGTCGGAATGGCCGGCTTCAAACAAATTACACCAGTGATAGACTTGTGTACGGCTTATAACATGCTCACCATATACACTCTGAAGTTCTTTATGAATATCGGTAGGATTCAGACTTTTGGCGTTCAAAAAACGTATGACAGCTCTGATTTCCTCCTTTGACCAAGTTTCAAGGTGGGCCGCCATCTTTAAAATCGTCTAGACATTCATTGTGCAAAATGATGCGCTTCATAATTTCTGAGAATATCCGTAAGGAAATAAGGAATATCATGTCGTTTACAGAATTAAAAAAGCTCCACTGGTTGCTGAGCAATGGGCATTTTTCGGTTATTTCTGAAAGAGCCCTCGTATTTCTTTACCTGCAGCAAAAGCTACCTCTGCACTTGCATCAGCCAATTTCTCGACACTACTAAACAACAAACGTAGGTCCTGAAGTAAAAGACAATTAATAGCGTTATTGTTTTCAAAATAATTCATTCTGAAGGAAAAAAAGGTTAACCTCACATAAAGGAAATGAATAACGAAAACAATAAAGATTTAGAACATTGTAGAGGAGTTTCATGCAAAATAAATTTTCTTAAACAAATAAGCTTTACAAACTTTAAAGAGATGATTTGACATTTTTTCTGTTTTGTTCATTTCTCCTTGTTCAACACTGTCTTTGGTCAAATAAAAATAATTTTTATTTCTTTCATCAAAACTTTCAGTTGACCTCTTTTTCCTGAAAAACCTTAAAAAAAAAAAAACCCAACAAAAACCTTTGCATCAAAGCTAAAAAAAATCATCCAAATACCATGGGCCTGAAGAGCGCTTGTGGATTTCAAGTATTCCTTCTCATATGACAGAAAAACTTAAAAAAAAAACATGTTTTGCTTACTAGTTTCACAATGCTCATGAACTAAAAACTTTTATCAGAAGCAGCTTTGTAACAACCTACTCTCATACATTACATTACTACTTAAATAAAAGCTTCTTGATAATTCAATGATCCCTCACAGTACTGAAAGGTGCATCGTGGGGCACATTTACCTTCAAACTTACATTTACAATGCACACAGCCAAAATCTGTTTACCTCCTTCCTCTGCTTGACCTTGTTTATCTCATGTCTGGTCTCAACTATCAGGTCTCCAATCCTTTCCTCCTCAGCTGCATGACCCAACACCTGCAGCTGGTATTCTATCAGGACTATCAGCACGTTCACTAGCTGGTGCAAAAGGAACAAAAAATATCCACAAAAGTCATTTGCGTATTAATAATTTTTTTTTTCTGTTTGATCTTAACACACAGTGTGCTCTTTTCCCTTTTCAATTGCAAAATATTTAACTATCACTGACTTTTACTAGCCTTTCAATCAATTTCAAATGTAATTAAAGCCTTTAATAAATTATCTTTCTCGTGTGATTCAATAAGCTTACCTCCACATACTCTTTTTCAATTTTGGTTACAGCATAGACAGTTTGGGACAGAACAGCTGATGTTGAATCAACAGAGAGACCTGCAGCATTTTTTAGACACTCATGGCTTCTAAGGCGAGGATCATTTGGCTCAAAATCCTAGATTCCTCATCGAAAAAAAAAATTAAAAAAAAACAACAAAAAAACAAGGAAAAACATCAAAGTTAAGAGAAAATTGAAACCGTCTTATCAGGTTGTTAAATGAAACCTGAAGGATATAAATTAGTCAAAACAACCGATTAATAATGAAAATACATCCACATCTAAAGAGTGGATCAAGATAAACTTGGTTTTGTTTTTTATTTGTTGGTTTTCAAAATCCTATTTAAATGTTCTCCTGTGATAATTCTGAGATAAATGGAGCAACATTCTCAAATAAGCATACAGCAAATTTGAAAAAATGCCAATTGGTGAAAATTAATTGTTAACATGTATGGCTGAAATTTATGTCCAATCTATAGTGAATAATCTCAAACTCAATGCTAAATATGCCACAGATCAAACTGTTAAAGCATTTACCTTTTAACAGCACCTATAATGTAGGATTCCTGTACATATAATTTATTTATGTAACATTCAAGGAAAATAAGAAGACATCAAACTAGTATAGTATTAGAACTAATAGAAGACAAATGTCTTATCTGGTTCTAACTTACTATGCTGTGCACACAGAAAATACCATCTTGATCACAAATTACTCTGTAACAATTAAATGGATAACTTAAGTCTGGTCCTATTAGAAACAGAATTTCTCTTGATACTAAAATGGTCCAAATCTGTATTAAGGATTAGTTAAAGGTTAAATTTACGAGCTTATGAGAGCCAGCTTGGCCGATGGATGAGGCACTTGTCGCTGATGCGTCAGTTGTAAGTCCAACTGCTGAAAGGACAAAACAACGGACGATTCCCTTTGACGCACATGATAAATCTTTTTGGGAGAGCACACCATTTGCACGTATATGAAAAACTGCACAGCGGCTGAGTTTCTGAGCATGTATTCTAAAGGTATGGATGTATTTCATAAGACACTTCAACACGGGCGCAGCCATGTTTTTTGTTGACATGGAAAATGCAAAATGTGGAGCACAAAAGTATAGCGAAAGTACAGCCGCAAAAAGTAAGAACCACAAATTAATGGTAAGAACCATGCTTCCCTAACTCTCATTTTGAACCTTTAATTTTTAAAAGTTGTGTCTTACTTTCTCTTTCTTACAGGGTCTAAAGGGAAATAGGCATACAACGTTATAACTACTGGACAAAAAAGAAAAAAACATATCCATAGATTTAACGTATAAACTTGATAAGCTTCGTCAGTAATACCGGTAACACAAAATCGTGCTTTCCGTTCAACATTTATAAACCCAAGCAGAAATATTACACATTTCTGATTTCCTATCTGCGACAAATTTCATACCAATGTACATTCTCGCAGCCGCAGATCTTACGTACTCACTTAATCACCCCTATCCCCTCCCTTACCAAGTTATCCTCCAAGTGTGTTGTTTTTGCTTTCTTACTGGCATATTTTGATATTTTGTCTGACTTTCACGTGAGGCCAATGACATATTGGCTTGATTTGACCATTGATGCATGGGCGTTGTATATTTTTCCCATGAATTGTAAACTTGTCTGTCTAAGGTCTACCGATACTCTTTATTTCATTTTTTTTTCTTTCGAAACAAAAGAGATAAAGTTATGTAACACTTAACTTGTAAGGTTTAATTGGTAAGAACAGAAAACAAAGAAAACCAAACTTGATCTAACATTGAGCGGACTCAATGTTTACTTTTTTTTTTCCATTTCATAAGGCTTTTGAGAAACACATATTCAAATTAAAATATATGTTTATCAGCGATGAAATTGACAGATAAGATAAAGGTACTGCGTTAAAATTCTTTGAGGTCAAAATTATTACATTAACAGTAAGCTGAAATATCATTATTTTATAGGAACGACTGCCTGTAACGGATCTGTCATTTATGTACAAAACAATGTTAATTTTCTAAAAGGTAGGTCAAACGGCGTAGTAATTTGAAGAAAATTTGTCTTCATCGACATCGGTTTCTAAAGCTATTAAATCTTTAAATAGTTTAAAAAAAAATCTTAAATATAAACTTAATTTTGGCGCGAAATAATAAGCGATGAAAAAAAAAAGTCATCCAAAAGAGGATGTCATCCATAACAGTTGCAACAGACTGTACCATCAATTCTGCTACAATTACACGAAGGTGGCGCAATGGTTAAGGTGTCTTCCTAGATATCCTATAGGGATGGAGTTCGAATCCCACATTAATATTAATTGTAATTGCAATTGGAGATTTGAGAGAGGAGACAGGGGAGAGAGGTGAGAGAGAGAAAGAGAGAGAGAGAGAGAGAGAGAGAGAGAGAGAGAGAGAGAGAGAGAGAGAGAGAGAGAGAGAGAGAGAGAGAGAGAGAGAGAGAGAGAGAGAGAGAGAGATAACAGTACCATTAGAATTCATACAGGACTGCTCCCCATGATACGTTCTTTATTAATTTTATTCTAAGCTAGTTCAACGACTCTAGGATTGAATAACTGAATCTCATTTTAATAAAACAAAGAAGAGTTACTTTAAGTTGATTTCGGTAGCCATGCAAAAGACAGGATATTTCTTAAGTAATTTTGTACATTTCTAAACACATAATACATTTCTATAATATTAACCGAACTTCACTACTTTATTTTTATTATTTTATTATTTGCAAACATTTCTAAACAGAAATAGATACTAATGATTATATGGCATGGTATTTTTTTTTAAGTGTCAAGTGCTTATCAAAGATTTAAAATTATGTAACATTTTAGAGCTTAACAGCATGTATTAAAATACAAAATAAAAATAGACCAGCCTGGAAAGTATGCTTTTATTAGAACAAGAATCCTCACAGTAAAAAAGAGAGTGGAAGGTCTAAAAATAAAACACGCGTGAAATAGATTTATTGACATTATCTTCAGCGCACAGCAATTATTTTTTTTTTACACTGGGGGAACATTTAGGGACTCTTTCAAGAAGTGCAGCGATCTTTTAGCTTTGTATATCAAGTCTGTTCCAATCAGAAGATTTCCCTGTTGCAGAAGAAGAATTGTGTTGTTGAACTGTACCCCGTCGATTAAAGGAAGTTGGGCCCCCTTTGCTGCAATATCATTGAGCTTGGGAATTACTACGATTGTCAAAATCCCATCAATGACAGCGTTGTACAGAGATGGATATAGCTCGCCTACTGATGATTTCACAACTGTTAATTTGAAGGAGTGATCAGTGATTACGCCAATCAGTTTTTCATTCTTGATGCTTGGTTGTAGCGTCAGGGATAAATTCACAGCCAGGCTGGCCAGGAAAGTCAGTGTGTTATTCGGAGTCCGTGCCCACATAGTCACCAATGTTCGTAGCTCAACTGTCAAAGTTTTGTTGGTCACTATCGCCTTTGGGACGGCAGTGGTCTGCAAACCAAGCTCTACTGTGGAGTTGGGGTATTTTTTCCCAATTGGAGGGATAATCGACCCAATGCATTTCAGCTTACAGGTCGTGTTCAAGTATGAGGCATCACTGGCTGGAAGGTCTTTCTTGGTGACGTTGTACTTTAGATAACCATGGGTGTGGGCCTGGTAAAGGAAAGTGTTTGGGGTGTACTCTGTTCCCCAAATGTACACATGGCGACTGTTGTTCGTCCACGCTTGTATGGGCATAGGACTGAAAGGAGCCTCCGTTAAGTTAGCCTTCCAGAACACCTCTCCCTTGTCGAAGAGCTCAAAGTACTCGTCAGTGATATTAGGAGGCGCCACTAGTCTGTAGTCCACGAGGAACTGCTTGGCAACCTCAATAGTTACCGCTATACTTGCTAGAGCCCTCTCAGCATTCTTGTTTACTACCTCAACAACCTCATCGCAGACTTTGGGCTGCAGTATTTCCTTGACCTTACCCTCGATCGTGTGGCGAAACAGATTGATGATAAAGGCAGTACCACCGTGGAAGCTCACGCTAACACTCCCAATACTGTCAGAGCAACCTCTTGAGGCAATCGACGGCCGGCCAGACTTATCAATGCTGAAACTAGCAGTTTCGACAAGATTCATTCCTGAAACTGAAGCGTCAACACTACCGGATGTTGATATGTGAACTATGCCCTCTTTGTACTTTACCCTCCAGTCAGCATGGATAGAAATACCAAGTTTAGTTAGGGCCCAGGACACACCGTCTTTCTTGGGTACCAGTGAGATGGAGCTGGTAGGTGGAGACACTCCTGTAACCTTGATGTTTGTAAGGGTGTATGATATATGTCCATCTTGACCAGATTGGTCTGGGATACTCAGAGTCTTAATTTGGTGAATAATCTCAGCATATGCAACCTTGTTGGCATACTCTATTCCAGACTTTGTGACTCTGACTTTGACACCTGGGTTGACAGATGTGCACTGCCCTACAGCAACCAAAATGAAAAGCAGAGCAACTTGAAACGCCATTTTTGTTTACCCTGTTATGAAAACAGAAATGGAAGAAAAACATTCTCAACCTCAATTGGAATATCATTTCAAAGATAAAACTTATGGCAATGGCGAGCTTAAAATAAAAGATCCTGTAAATTAAATTCACAAATTTCACAAAAGAGAGCGCACGGGGAGAAACCACTTGATATATATGGAAAAACCAGTTTCAAAAGAGCAAAATTTGAGACTGCACAATTATGTAAGAGGAAAGCAAGCACAGTCGTAGGACAGATGTGAAACTTGTGGCGATTTTGCCAACATTTTACTCCACAGCAACCAATAAAAATCTTAAAGCTATACATTTTGCACGGTATTATCCACTCAGAACTGTCTTATGAAAAGGAAAGCTAAAGAGAATATTAATGTAGATTTTACTTTGCTTCGGTTGATTATATCAAAGAAAAATACAGAGTCATAAGCAGGTTATTGTATTCAATCTTCGGCAATCACTTTTTTACTGTATAATAAATGTAATGGCCACTAAGTTCTCTAATCACTGGTAGTGTTTTCTTCCATACAAGAAAAAATAGAGAGACAGATGGGTATTAAGAAAGATGGATGGATGGATAATTTAATGTTTAGACCAACTATAGGTGAATATATAAGTGAATATTGATATTGATATATTACATAGTTGGTGAATATATAAGTGAATATTGATACTGATATATTATTATATTCACCTATAAATGGTCTAAACATTAAATTATCCATTTATCCATCTTTCTTAATATCCAAATGTTGATCTAACTTTTTTTCTATGGAAGAGAACACACTACCAGTGCTTATGTATATATATATATATATATATATATATATATATATATATATATATATATATATATATATATATATATATATATATATATATATATATATACGCAGAGGCTGCTGAGGAGACTTTCCGATAGATTTAAACTGAAAAAAAAATCTTTTTAGATGTTACATACAGTTTAGATAGCATTGGTTATTTTACGTTTTAGAAATCTGAAATTATGTAGCTCTAAATCATTATTTTTCTTACCTCAGCTGTAATCTAACATAGGATGCTACACAATTTTAACCACATGGTTAAGAAGCAAACAAAGCAAGAATATACGTGAAGACAAATAATTAGTCTACCTAGTATAAATTTGTATTCATTGGAATTTTCGCTTCAGGTTCTTTTTCGGACAATTCTAAAAGCAGTGAATCTTAGTTAAGTTTGAAATATATATTTAAAGCAAATTATGGACAAAATCGGTGCTATACGTGCCTTGAATCAAAATCATGGACCTGCCAACAGCTGCTGTCCTACCTGGCTAGTGATATGATTTGCTTCTGTGTTGCAGGTCATATGTTGCACTGTTATCATTAGCGTTGATAAGATAAAAACGATCAAAATAATCGACATGCGATGGTTGGCCATAGCAGAGTTTAGATGAAAGTGGCAGTTATGTAACGAGTTGGAAAGATTTGGCACTTTCTTATCATATAAGTTATATGGATGAGGTGGCAGCTTATCAAATTAAGTAAACACGCTATCTTCTTCCCTATATATAGATGATATGAATTTAAAAATATTTTTAACTACTTTTATGCTCTCAGTTCCTAACCTGGAAAGGAAACCTTGCACTGCATATTTAAAAAATGCAGATAACACGTTTTACCTGAATCCTCATAAATAACAAATTAGTGGTAGCTTAAACAAGGGACGAGGTCGTATACTAATCTTTAAACAAAATATTGGTATAACATTTATAGCAACTTAAGTTGGAGAATGTCTGGCATTTTCTGATTTTGCTTGCTGAATAGATAAATTGTTTATTTATCTGTTCTACCTATCAAAAAGTTGAACCATCGACTTGGCATGATGGGATTAAAAAACAAATCAAAACAAAACGTTATAGATTTGTTTCATGGTCTATTGAAAAGCATTTGCCAAGGTGCTTGGTTCAGCCAATTTAAAAAAAAACAAAAAACTTGTCAAGTTTGACGGACAATATATTCTGTTGTACACAGTCAAAAGCTTGCTTAATATTCGAGAGGGGGAAGTATTGGTTTCAAATAATATATGAAATACCTAAAGGTTGTGTCCTGTGGAGCAAGCGAGGTGACACGGTATTCTTGGTGTAGAAAAGTCGGTCTGCTCTTTCAACGGCTGGAAAATATTGGTTCAGGTCACAAACTCACCAATCATCAGAGGAATGGGTGTTCCTTTAGCTTGTAGGATTGTGACGGTCCGAGCATGCCAAGGAAACATCCGTATCGACTATGTCTGGTTGGCAAGCCCCCCTCATGGCGGTGCTCTTTCTTTCTACTCTTGTTTTTCGAAGTTGACAAAATTGTGCTGCACCCGTTCCGATGGCAATCACAAGTTAATATGGCTGCTCTTTCGGGGTTCCTAATTTTTTTTTACACCCTTGTAAATGCAGTAATTTTTAGTAAAATCTTGAGCCGTAAGTTCCTGTAATGGACCTCCTTCTTTCAGGAAGGTTGGAAGCAATAAGTTTGACACTTCTGTGGTACAGACGCAACCATATCGATTTAGATCTAGGTTACGATTTCCAAAACAGTTAAGCTAGCTAGAACTCTTCCGAAGGTTCAGTGTTTTAATCAGTAGCGGTACCGGTAAAAAGCATTCCCTGGCTGCAGTTGTCGCCATTCAGGGAACACACACGCGGCAAATCCCGGACTGCCGCGGGCTAGAGTAGGGCAAGTTAAATGAGCTTCAAAAAGAGCGAAAGTTCCCTTATATATATATATATATCACATCGGTATATATATGGGACTTTCGCAATATGTATCAGTTCAACTATAAAATCTTGTGTCAGAGAGAGGGCAGTGAGATAGAGAGAAAGGGAGACAACGAGAGCGAAAGAGAAAAAGTGAGAAGGAGAAAGAGAGTGAGAGAGAAAGAAAGAGAGACGGAGAGAGAAAGAGAGAGAGACGAGAGAAAAAAAAAAAAAAGAGAGAGAGAGAGAGAGAGAGAGAGAGAGAGAGAGAGAGAGAGAGAGAGAGAGAGAGAGAGAGAGAGAGAGAGAGAGAGAGAGAGAGAGAGAGAGAGAAACAGAACAGAGAGACAGACAGAAAGAGAGAGAGAGAGAGAGAGAGAGAGAGAGAGAGAGAGAGAGAGAGAGAGACAGACAGACAGACAGAGACAGAGACAGAGAGAGAAGGGTATAGGGTGAATTGCAATTATTTATGAATGTTTCGTGGAGGAATTCAAATTTAGTATTAAAGCGTCAATGATGTATACCCCCCTCCCCCCCGAAAAAGAAAAAAACAAAAAACAAACAAACAAACCGGTGTGTGAAGGATATTATAGAGTGCGCTCTATACTTATTTCGTTAAAGAAATTGTCTATGAACAAATAGACCGTGTGTTAAAACCTGGATTTCTGCATTGGCACAATTCTTATTCAATGTCTATTATTTTTGTACATGTCGCTTAAACTACAGAAATGATTCTGATCATAGCTCCATTGGTATTATATATTTATACGCAAGTCATTAAACACAAACCTTGATCTCTGTTTCTTAGCACTCATCAAATTTTCTCAGGCAGTAATTTTTGTTTTCCATGGAAAAAAAAAATTAAATCAGGATTAAACAGATACTACGATATGAAAAAATAAAGCCGGAAAACAATTTTAAATCGCTTGACCAACTAAAAGGTGATTTAAACGTAGCACGCGTAGATATTAAATGTGTAATACCAATAGTTTTAGTTACAGCGCAACCTCCTACAGAGTCAGTGCTGTTTGAAGTTTAGTTGGACTATTTCAAATATATCCCTGCCCAAATTATGCTTGGAACGACAACTTGTCGTAGCTCAGTTTGAGAAAAGTATTAGGAATCATTCAACAGCTTGTATAAAAGTTCAACTTTCGCGATTATAGTACTAATCAAGGAAGAAATTTACACGCCCGTCAAAAAAAAAGTATCTATTAAGTAACAGATGTATCCTTTTATACAAGGCCATAAAAAAAAACCAACCTGAATTAGTGCACTTCATACATAATTACAATTGAGGCTCAGCATGAGTGAAGTAATGCAGTAAGGTACAGCAGTTAAAAACAATACACATTACTGCAGTAGCAACGAAAAAACAATGACAGCAACAATAACATCACCATAAAAATACTCATTATGATAATGATTATCATGATGGTGGTGGTGATGATGATGATGATGATGATGATGATGATGATGATGATGATGATGATAATAATAATATTAATAATAATAATAATAATAATAATAATAATAATAATAATAATAATAATAATAATAATAATAATAATAATAATAATAAATATTATAAATAAATAAATGAATAAATAGGGTGAAAAAGAAGAAGAAGAAGAAGAAGAAGAAGAAGAAGAAGAAGAAGAAGAAGAAGAAGAAGAAGAAGAAGAAGAAGAAGAAGAAGAAGAAGAAGAAGAAGAAGAAGAAGAAGAAGAAGAAGAAGAAGGAGGTGGAGGAGGAGAAGGAGGAGGAGGAGGAGGAGGAGGAGGAGGAGGAGGAGGAGGAGGAGGAGGAGGAGGAGGAGGAGAAGAAGAAGAAGAAGAAGAAGAAGAAGAAGAAGAAGAAGAAGAAGAAGAAGAAGAAGAAGAAGAAGAAGAAGAAGAAGAAGAAGAAGAAGAAGAAGAAGAAGAAGAAGAAGAAGAAGAAGAAGAAGAAGAAGAAGAAGAAGAAGAAGAAGAAGAAGAAGAAGAAGAAGAAGAAGAAGAAGAAGAAGAAGAAGTTGACAATAAAAATCCCTATAACTTATTACAGTCGATCACCGCGGTATCTTAAACACTATCAGCTTTTAAAATGCTTCAGTTTAATTCATGATGTGTTTTTATTATTTTATAGGATTTGAATGAGTTGACAGTTATGTTAAAAAAGATTATCCCTAGACAACTAGAATGCAATAACAACATTTTTTTACAAATGTAAATAGTCCTTTCGGATTTCTGAGATGAAATCGGTAGGGGTTTGAAATGATTAAAAAGTAATTATTTTAATTGCCTTAGTCAATCTGCGAAGC
>JAWDGP010006299.1:127500-132500 GCA_033675545.1 Elysia crispata | reverse complement strand
ATGTGTATGTCAATATTTTTAAAAGATAATGTAAGAAAAAGTTTAGTTGTATATAATGCCATGTTTCGAGCACATTGAACGTTCGTGCACTGTTTTAGGTTGTAGTTTTTATCTGGATGGGTGTTTCCATAATTATAATTATAACTTTTTATTTCTGATTTACGTCGAAGATACAAAAGCAATCAGTTGTCGTAGAGGAAAAATCAATAATGGAGAGACTGATAGAAGGAATGGTGAATAGAAGGGACTAAAAGCTTATCACAAAGAGTTTTTAAATCATTTACTTTGTCTTTGTCGATTTCCAGGTAAGAATCGCGAACGGGTTTCAAATGGGTTTCACTAAGCTCTGGCAAAGTTACTTTTTTGCACCATTTTGAACTTAAATCTAAATTAACCGAGTCATTTTCATCATAGCTATATGACATATTTATAATATTGGGTGTTTCTCATTCAACTGATATCTTCCACGCAAGTACCACAACAACGAGGCAATATATTTGTTTCTGTTTTGCCCGGTGCAGGCATCTGAATATAGGGAGATTGAAGTTACTCCTGTTTCAGCTTTTCCCTTTACAAATTCAAATAAACACGAGCCAACTTCATTCGAGCCTCACTTGGCGATACGGTCGTTCCATATTTTGTTAACTCTCAAATCTTTTCCATAATCAAATATTGTCAGGTTGTACGTATTTAATTTTCGTCGGTGAGAAAAGCCTTTGGAGTAACCTTTAGGTGTAATTAATACATCTTGAAGGTCAAACACAGCAGCAGAAAAAGAGGAATCGTGTTTAGCTCTCATTTTATCATTTTCCTTTTATTGCCTCTTGAAACTTCATTCTGTAATGCTTCTCATACTCTGTTTTCATCTCTTCTTTGTTGGGAGAGTTATTATACATGGTGCAAAAGTCACATCTATCCTTTGATCTTTTAAAAAATCCCAAATTAAACTCTGTGTAAAATATTTTCTTATAAGAAGATGATCGTTAAGTTTTCCTAAATTTAGTTCTGCACTCAAGTAATTGCGACGAGATTCTTTTCTACTATAATGACTCTCTGTTTGAGGGAAACTAGGAATATGTTCTCAACTCCTTCATTTCCGTCATTATTTTGAACGCATTTAGTTGTACCCTTTTTATCTTCCTCTATGATATCAGTTTTCTTTTTGTACGCAGAGAATAGCATTTTCTCACTTATATGAAGTGTGTGTAAAAAGAAAGTTTTTACAAACTTCATGTTTATTATCCTCTGCAGAAAGGTGCCATCTATATGATCTTTTTCTACGTGACGTATCCCCCTTTTTGGATTATTTCTTCTTCACTTCTTCTCAGAAACTGTCTTTATTTCTAAAGGTGTGAGTTCAAATTGATATCCAGCGTGTAGGGATTCTGCCAGTCTAACAATAAAAGATGACAACAAGTTTTTATCATGAAACGTTAGTGCAGCCTTCCAATTATCCAAGGGCATGCCCTATATATCCCTTGAATGTGGATCAAATAGGCAAACACACGATTCCTTTTTTATCAGGAATATCCAGGTGTGCGATTACCAAACGTCAAGTTACAGCAATACTGGAACATATCTAATGCATCGACAATTGTTGTGAAATGTTCATCTTCCAGTTGAATATAAAGTGATCCGAAGTGCAGAAATGTGATTGATACGTCATACTGCTGGCCGTCCAACCAAACTTGTTTGGGAATGTCGGTGACAAGTGGATACTGACTTTCTCCAAGGTTGGTGTTGATGCAGACCCAGTCGCCATTTCTCAGAATTCTGACTAGCGTCTCGGATGTCCAGTCTTCCACGTCCTCCTTTACATTCTTTATTAAAAAGGCAAGCGAGTTAAAGGTGCACTGCCTGCCCACAGTCCGGTACCGGTCACCGCCTTGGTGGCTGCTTGCTTGCAAGGAAGGTGTGGAAAAAAGTGCAAAGACAATAAAATATTGTGTTATCCTCGCGTGGAGTATAATCATATATCTATAAATGTATGTTAAACTTAAAAGCTATTCTAGGTATGGGAAGATAAAAGGAGATTACTATTATTGCTGCAGCACCTGTGAAAACATTCATTCAGTTATTTTTTAACTCTATTTCTTTAACCTTGCCCAGTGGAAATATAACACTCACGGAGGCTACTGTTTCTTTGAGTTAAGTCACAGAAGTTCAAATATTGGGCATCAATGTTTGGAACAATTTTGTATTCTTGTGTGTTTCATTCATGGAAGTCATTGAAATCTTTAATATCAAGGCACAATTTTAAACTTCTTAAAAAACTACTTGGGAATTTTATCCTATGACCAAGTCCATCACTGTCAAGAAAATTGTGAATATACTTTTAACATATATTTATAATTTAATTGCTGCACAAATTCTGTAAACAAAACTTATCCCATACTGGGTGAAAAATTGCCACCAATGAATAAACCAATAGACACGTTTGAATTCAAATGAAAATGAGCATGAAATTGATCAGTTGTGCTCACCACAAGACCAGCCAACAAATACTTTTGGATAGACGCTTCACTTTTTATAGATTCGTTCACTTTAATAAGCAAACAAAGTTTAATCTAGTATAATTGAGAATAAAAAAGACTGTCCTGAGTTAAAATAATAACGTTCACTGCAGTACAAGATTATAGTCGCTACTTCAAAACTTTGATATGCAACATGACCACTCGGTCTCAGCTATAACTTGCGTAAGCGTGGACAGTGACCGTTGGGGTCGACGCATTACACCAAGGCTGCACGTGTTAAAGATTCTTGGGTTTTACATAGGGTCACTATTAACTAGACCCACTATGTTATTAATAATTGAGGAATATCTTTAAGGATTAAGAAATTACAAGCTTAATTTTACCTAACAACATTCAGTTACTTTTATCAAAGTAGTGTATTTAAGAAATTCATGCCTCTGGAACTTGACATAAACACAAAGTTATAACATTTCTTTTTTTCAAATTCTTTACTTATTTTAAATGAAAAATAGAATACTGTTAGTAGATCGTTAAAAAGAGTACTCACCTAATTAATGAAGACCTTATCTGACTGTCAGTTTGATCCTTCTCAGTTTCGATAGTCATGTTGAGTGAAACGTTACAAAGCTAGAAGTCTCGAAGATTCTTTAATCCATTAAAGATCCGAAAGACCAGATTGACCAAAACTGGTCTTCTTGCTGGCGTACATAGTACTCACCAATGCATTTTTATCGCTTTAAATTCGTTGGCGCCCATATACATGGATATTTTTGAGCAATGGACGGAGGTCGTAAGTTTATCATTGCTTTTCTGTGCGTTAAATGCCGGATCGCGATTTTTCGTTTTGAATAAGGTCGTAAGCAGTGTTACGATGCTCAAAACATGCAACTGTCTCATAGCGTTATTGAAATTCGATTTGAATACAGTCGTAACTTGACATACGACCTTTTCAAATAAGAAATGCAAGCATACTTCAAAACTTGTTCGTCATTGAATAAAGTCGTAACAAATGTTACTACCCTTTACAAACATTATTTTTCTCTTCGAGGTTGTAAGTAGCGATACAATTTTATTCAATAACAAAATATTTTAAACTGAACATACTACCTTAGCATTTTTATCAATATCTCGGCCATTTTTGGCGCGAAAGGTACAGGACCAAGATAGAAAGATGCGGAATTAAGAGAAGTATCAGGTAGAAAAATATCTCGAAATCGCCCAAAATTGAGTTACGACCCTATGCAATACCACCCGCGATTTGATCTCTTCGTGTTTTCTAAAATACCACTAAGAATGGATATCAGCATCTATGTAATTGCACCTCGCGGAATGCCATCCTCTTCACTGGTCCAGTTATTATTGATTTAAGCCTCTCGTACCTCGACGCAGGTCACTAACTCAACGAGGCTTCAAACAGCCTTGTATATAATAAAAATGTTCTTGTCTAAATTTCCTCTCGAAATATCTGTAAATTATCGATTGAATAATGTGCTCTTAAACACTTCGAAAATCGCAAAGATTTATCGAAAACGAAAGTAGAGTTACTTGCACATTGTACACTGTAGTCAATGAGAGATGAAGCGAATGCTTTTAACAAGGTTCATGATTAGTGATCTAATAGGCTTTAAAAGACTTATTAAAAAAAAAGGGATAGCAGAGAGGAAAATATAGTATTTTTTTTCTGATTGTAATGAGAGGAAAAGCAATTTGGAAAAATATTGAGGTGTGAAATTAAAGATGAGTGAGGAATTATGCAGAGAAGAATGATTGTAAGTTGAGGTAGATAATTATGGAGAGTTCAGGAGTAAGATAGAAGGGGAGGGAATGATCCTGATGGTTCCATATTTAGCTTATCTATTCATATAAGCGCAGGTCTTCTTTACACACATGTCTTTTCTCGAACTGGTATAGTTTATTTTCCCTTCCTCTTCTTCTTCAGTACAGTGATGTAAAACAGCGGTGAGAAAAAAAAAGTGAACGCCCCCCCCCCCCCCCCCCCCCCCCCCCCCCCCCCCAAACAAAAAAAAAAAAAAAAAAAAACACCAGACAAAGGGCTTGACAATGTGATCAATAAAAAAAGGGTGACTTTTCATTTTTTCTCGCGAGTAAGCAACAATGTCTTTCTTTAGGCTTCATAGAAGACACATAATTCCCTTTGGATAGTTGGAAAGAGATTTAGACCAAAAAATCTAAAAATGACAATGTGAAGTCAAAACAGGAAGATGTCTTGAAAACAAACAGCCATTGTTATGATTCAATAAATGTTTACCTGTGCAAAGATGGAAAAATAATAGCGAATACCTAAACACATATTTTCTTATACCCTTTCTTTACATTTGTGTTAAGGCCAACTTGCAGTAAAAAGGTATTTAATGGACGATTTTTTTTAAAAAAGCTAAGTGATTTTTCTTTGTCAATATCTTGGCAAGGTAACTTCGCCAAGAAATGTCTCTAATCCAATGCAAGAATCGTAAAACGGTCAAGTTCCAAACGCTAAGACGGCGTGCAAGTCGTCATGTATGCCTT